>JAJOOH010014256.1:0-10061 GCA_029582605.1 Solanum gracilifrons | reverse complement strand
TGTCATTATCGATCGTTTTCAGAATATGAAAACTCGTCGAGGACAATTGTAAATGAATGTTGAATATTTATAATATTAGTAAATAGTAATATTATTGAAAGTTTTAAATTTGTTAACTTCATGCTTTTAGTGTGGAGTGTGGATTTGTAATATCTTATTATTTATATTTTATTGATTGATTTATGATATATATCGAAAAGACGAATAATTTAATCAAATATAAAACTAATTTAATCGATAAGTTTATTTGGCACCCCGGACTCTAAATCCTGGATCCGCCACTGACCACAATACTACTAACAAGATATGCAATGACTCAATCGTGCTCAAGAAGCTTCAAATAATGACTAATCAGTATCAACACAAGCTCAAGGTCACGCATGCTCTACAATAATGCAAAACCATGCTTCAACAAAAGTATTTAAGTGCCCTCACATCAAAAGCGATTTCATGCTCAAAGCATATCAATAAATAAGTTAGTAATCAATACAACTTTCTCTCTCTCTGAAAGAGATATACATGCAAGCTCTTCACTTGGAGACTCACACCTCAATTGTCAAAGTTCTTTTCAAAGAAATGTTATACTCATCTACACCTCTTCTCAAGTTCTTTTCATTCTTTTTACTTGGAGACTCACACCTCAATTGTCACTAGTTTGTTGGACACCCCTTTTATTTAGTCACACTTTCTTTTTCATTTCAATTTTCAAGCTTTTGCTCAATTATTTTTTATAAGGAGTAGTTCCTTATTTTTGCAACAAATCTCAAGGTTAAGCCTCACTTTTCTTTCTTCACACTTGACATTCTTTCCTCACTAATCAAACAAATCAATTCTTTGAGAAGGATTTTATGGGTGAGAAGTTATTAATAATTTGGTTCAAGAAGTTTCAACAAATGGTTTAGGCTCAAATGGTGACAAGATGGTTGCACACCCTCGCAAGGTAGTCACAAAATGTATGAGTACGCAATAGATTGATTGGTGACTTTTTTTTTTAAGACAATGAATTATGAATGTAGTAGAAAAAATGGATGCGTTAAAAAACAAGCCTAAACTTCTATCGTATATAGTGACATGTATATCTCTTTTTGTGACATTAGAAAATGCTAAATGCTTAGTACAAGTTTGAGAGAAATTAAAATAAGTTAATGTAGTCCACTACTATTATGTGTTAGTTATTTTTGTTATTTCTGTGCTTATACATGTAATCTAAAATTTGTTTAGTTCTTCATGCCACATATACAAGGATAACTTAATTAAAAGATGAAATATATGGCATATTTGTTGAACAAATATCACTATTAACCTATATTAATTTTTCAAATAATGTAATAATATCCTTAGTCTTTCATTTTAAGTTTTTAATCTCTTTTGCTGGCTAAATGTACTGAAAATTTATACCCTTATTTAAAATATATCTTCTCTTGAAATTTGTTCCTCCTTTGACACTGAAATGAATTATGAGGCTTAAAATGATCTAAGTTGGAATTAAAGGGTGAAAAGCAAAAAACTTCATATGCTAGTTTCTAGTTTCTCGTCTCGTTAGTCTCTTTGTCCCATTGGTATTGTACATATGTGTCTTATTTTGGGGCACTTCTTTGATCTATGGTGAGGACACTTAGATGAAATGACTTAATAAAGTCAAACTTCCTAGATTATGCCTCTTGTATGCATTGGAATAGCTGCTAAGTAAGATTTTACAAGTTGAGGCTGCATCGAAAGAGGATCTTGAATAATTTATTTTTAAGTTATAAGTTGGTGACATTCATGAGAAGTCGTCTAAAGATATATTTTTATCAACAGTTTTTGCACATTTTTGGGGCTTGCATTAGTTTAATTTTGTGGAATCTGAATAAATAATCAGAAGAGGTTTATAAGATTCTTGTATAAACTAAATACTTATTGAATGTGTAAGACTAATTTAAAAAAAAAAGATAATGACAATATGAATCGGAGCTAATAGTTGAAATTTTGCATTTGTCCTGTTTATTACCCTTACTTCTCATATTAAAGATAATGACAATTGAATCAAAACTACTTTATATGTTCTCCTACTTTCCAACATTATATGTTCTCCTACTTCCCAAAAATTTCCCCCTTTTGATGATAATAAACAATGCTTTATCACACATCAAGACTCTTTGTCAATCATCAAAATTACAAACACCATATTCTCTTATTCCCCAACAACTTCCCCCTTTTTGATAATGACAAACAATGCATCATAGTTTACTTTGTCAAACATCAAAACACTTTGTCAATCATCAAAACTATAAATATCATGTTTCATGTTTCTTATTCCCCATCAATTTCTCCCTTTTTGATGATGACAAACTATGCATAATATGTCTCTAACCCACATCATATAACTTTCTCCTTTTGGCATCATTGAAAACCAACAATTAAAGAAATCGATTAACATACAATGAGTGCAATACCATTTTAACTCATGGCTACTTGGGCAACACTTTCTAGTACACTTCTACTAACAATAAGGTAAGTTAATCTAAGGATATTAGTCATCTTACACTCACACACACCAAGATCTTCAATGAGAAACAAAATAAGCAAATATGTATCTGTTTAAGCCCTTAGAGCCCTAAATCAAAAGCATATGATATCATGAGTATGAGACCGACACAAGCACATCAAAGAGTCTGAAAAAATGGAGGATAAGGATTGGGACGAAGATTACTAAAGTGAGGATGAAAGGATTTTTACTTCCATCAATAATTTTTTCAGTACGCCCATTGTGCACCAGCTCAATCATTATGATCAGTTTCCTTAGAAAATGAAATTTCATCAAGAGAAATATGAGGTCCATCATCAGTTAAGCATATTCATTATATATCAAGGAGACTAGGTGAGTATTTTCAAGCATTAGGACCAACAACAACAGAGTTATGAAACTCCCTTTCTTTGAACTTCTTTCAGCTGCAACATAATTTTAGTTTTTTTTGTAACTCTGGTCTAACTCCATAAAATTTTCACTCTTCCATGGCCCTTTTGTTAGATAGCCTTTTCTTGACGACATTTCGAAGGATTACCAAATATAGGTAAGAGATTCATCACATTAATTTTGGTGCAATAGAGATGGGTTTATCGATAATAAAGGCAAACACCGATAATAGTTTGTTCCCAAGAGATTGTTTCCCATGAGAGATATCTGGTTATACACTTGGAATGGATGAAATATCAATTTGGAATTTGTGAATCTGATTCAGATGTGAGAGGTAAAACAAGGTTCCCCTGAATAAAAGCAAGGGTGACTTTAAACTGAGGTCCTCATCGTTTGATTAGTTTGGGATTGAATGATGCTTATCGTCAAAGAGAGGATTCTTGGTGATTTTTAAAAGAATTGGATTTTGATGATCGGCCAGGTTTACTAGTGCTTATGTTTGACACGAACTCAGGAAATTCATACATTGAGAAAGAATGGTACATACCTGAGTATTTCAGAGAAATCAGGTTCTCCTTTTGTGTGTTCCTCAATGATTTGCTTAATGTTGTTAGTAAAAGAGTAGGGAAAATATCCGTAGACCTTCTAAACATTGTTTGAGATGTGCTTGGAGTGTGTACCTATTATAGTAAGAGACTGAGTTAGCAGATATTCAATGTATAACCACTGAAGCATAAAATTATTAGTTTGCTAGCCAATTATTAAAGGAAATCATGATAATGTATTAGTTTGTTTTGACAAAACCAAGCTCTCTAGATGATTTTTCTCAAGTTCTTCATATTCAAGGTCTTCATGAGTATGCCTGCATCATCATATTCTACCAAATTAAAAACATCTCAAGCTGAGTAACATAGAACCATATCTTGTATTTTCATAAGCGGTACTCTCTTCGGTTTGATAAAAAATGAGCACACAACCTCATACTAAAAAAGATATCTAATCGATTTGATGTCAGGTACGATTAAGGAACCTATCAATTTCCAATAACTTCCAATAAATAACGAAGACCGGGTTCATATGGCGAAGTTCCCCCTAAGGTGTATCAGACTCTAAGTGTCCTGATTTCTCTGTTGTTCCCCCTATCTCCAAGACTATGGGATAATCCCAGTAACTCCTACTACAAGTGCATCAATGATTGCCAGATGTGGATCGGGTTCATCTTTTATGTTCTCTAAATTTGCATCATCAAAGATATTTGATATCAAGTTACTTTCTTCAATGTCAACCTTTTTATTCTGCTTGAATGATGACTTCACATATTTCCTTTTTGTATATGCACCATACACAATAACTTCACGGATTTTGATTTAGGGAATCCCATGAACCAAATCCTTCATGACTAGTTTATTTAAATGAGAGAAACTAGCATGACACATTCTCTTATGTCAAGGTAGAGAAATATCATTAATGATGCCGAGACAAGTAAGATTCTCTTCATGAAGACACATGATGTCAATTTTGTACACATTTTTGTGTCTTTTCAGAACCAGGTTCCCAGAGTTAGTGTTTGGCACAAGACATTCAACTGAGGTGGCAATTTCTTTCAGAAGGGTCAAAAACCATTTGCATTCATAATGAGGAGCCATAAGCTCAAACATCCACAACACGATATCAAAACACAATTTAAACATAAAAACCCAATAATATATACAAAAGATGGTCACAAGAGGTAGGTATGGAAATATTTCACCCCATCACAAACAAAAAATGCAGTTGTCCTCAAATGCAACAAAATAGTAAAAAGTCAATAAAAATGATAGAGTGGGAGGTAAAGAAAGGTCCTGTCTACACAATCTCTCCATTTGTCTGGGCATCAATGCCCAGTGCAACAACTGCACTAGCTCCACTAGAGCTTGCAATGGATGTCTCTGTCAGCGATGTCTGCATAACCGACTGTACAATCATCTCCTCTAAATCCGGCAGGTCTTCATAAATGGTCTCCTCCCGAGCATCCATTTGCTCCTCATCCGTCTTAGCCTCTGACTCATCAGCAACAACATCCTCCATGGGTACATCTCTGGGGGTCGCCGGAGGCATCTCAAAACTACTCGGGACACCCTCAGTCTCAGCTGCCTTAAATAAAAAAGTGAAGTTTGTAGACTTTAGATAGTCCATATCCTTCCTCAAGTCTGCAACCTCGGCTTTCAAAGCCGTCATCTCTGAAGTAGCCCCATGTCGACTCTCACAAGTCTCTATTCTCACCGTGAGAGCATCAATAGATGTCCGAAGAGGTGTCAATGCAGCTAGGATGGCCTGCTCGATCATCCAAGGTACCACAACCTCTAATTGGGTAGCCCGCACATTGGCAGAATGGGCTAAGTGCCCCATCTTTAGGATCATGGCCTGAGTAATCCTGGTGGGCTGGGAAGCAGTAGATGAACTAGGAACCTGGGAGGAAGTGGAAGTGGGAGTGCCTGAAGGCTCGGAGGCTGGAGTAGGCAAAGATGCCTCTGCAAGTATCGACTCAACATCAACCTCTAGGGATGTATCCACCAGAGCCTCTCTCCTCATATCTACCTCTTCCCGAGTGTACTCAACCTCTATGCGCCGGATGTCTGTTGAGGATGTGGGGATGATCTCAATGTCCGTCTTCTCGTCACGAGGAACTCCAACACGTCGGCATAGCTCTGTAATTAGGACCGGGAATGGAAGGGACGTCTGGCGCTGCTTGGTCCTCATGGCCATCTCTTGCTCAATAATGATTCCCAAGTCAATGGTCCTCCAAGCTATGATTGGCCCAAGGCAGACCACCTTTGGATGGCGGAGGATGGACTCATTCTGTGAAGACATAATAGAGCTGCTGATGAATCCGACCCAGTATCATGCAGCTACATTCAAGTCCTTCTTCTCGATCTGGACTCATGCCTCAATCCACCTCGGGGTGGTGTCAGAAATGAGGGGGGAAAGCCAGCCCTTGAGATCATCCAAATGTGTCGTTGTGGTGGCCAAATTTAGGTAATCAAAGACTGACCCTCTATCAAATACAACATTTATATGATCACGGCTGCAACTCATTACTATCCCCCGTACCATGATGGACTGTACCGGTCTGAAAGTACTGGCCTTCTTTTGGCCCTTAGGTACCAGGTCACTGTATGCTGAGTAAAATTAACAGACCCATGTAAGAATGTATGGGCCTCAGGACCTGGTAGACTGCTCGAAGCGATGGTACTGGAGTGTGTCCCTCACCTTGGAATATCAGCCCATTAGGCCCTCTGTGGACAACAACTTCTCCTCTAAAATCATCCTCAGTCCCTTGGCCTTTAATCTGTTGAGTAGCCGGGGAGGAGGATCTTGAACTGGTGGCACCGGAACCAGTGTCGGTGCCGAAGCTGGCACTGTATCAACAACATGAGGGGTGGCCTCTGGAACACTAGACGAATCTTGGCGAGACCTAGCACGAATTTCTGCTCGCCGGGACTGTAGAAGCTGGTCATCATCAGGCTTGAAGAGTCAGACCTGAGAGGTAAATGAATCCCCATCACTGCCAGAGTCGTGCTCCGATCTCTCAGCTTCAGGAGCCTTGCCCTTGCCTTTTCCTCTTTTGGGAGATGTCGTCTTCCCCTTTTTAGGAGGGTTAGCTGCCCCTTCATTAATAACTATACCTCGTGCTCTTTTGTGGGGCGGGATATCCAAGTTGGTTCTGGCCATATCTGCAAAAACATCGTAGAATGTTAGAAATAGTTCAAGAAAAGTTGCAAAAATTAGGTTGCAGAAAGACTCACAGAACCGATCGGCGAGTCGCCGAATCACTTTGAAGAGCCAGATCGGGCTCACCGAAAGGATTGGTGCAAAAATTTCTGAGAAAAATAGTATGTCGGCGATGGGAAGGGCCTTTTGACGAATCGCCGACCACATTCGGGGAGCACAGACAAGCCCACCGAAAGTTACAGTGCATTTTAGGGGTTAGGGGCGCAGAAACATTCGACGAGTCGTTGAGTGCACTCAGCGAACTCAGGCTTCTCGCCGAAAGTTACAGAACCAAACTCAACAAAACCACGAAATTAAAGGCAATCAAAGGGGATTTCGGCGAACCGCCGAGTGGATCGGTGAGCTCGACCTAGCTCGCCAAATTGCCCAATGTGCCATTTTCAACCCCAACTTCCAAAATCAACCCCGCAGCCCCTGAAAACAAAATCAAACAACACACCTACTCAATTAGGTTCAGACCCATTAGACCCATGCCACCAGGGTACTCAGACTTCCTCCGGTTTGGCAAAAATTGGTCATTTGACTACTTTAACCCTTAAGAATGACGTGAAACGCTCCATCATTGGGCAAACCATGTCATTTAGCACAATTTGGATTACTCAGACTTCATGCGACTAGACCCAACAACAACTAAGCACAACCCAATAATTTATGATCAATTTTAAGGTATGCAATCCAGGAAATCAACAAGTTAAGCAATATGGGCACGATATCGAAATTAAAATCGGCAAACAAGCACACATTCATGATATCAGAGAGGCTCAACACACATCGACACAATCTATAACAATTCATTTGAGTTTAACCGCTAATTTGGAGTTTGGGGTTCAGAAAACTAACCTTTATCTCGAAATATGAATTTGTAAAGTTAGGCAGCAAAGATTTCCAACTTCGAACACAAGATCAACGACCAAAAAGCAAGAAAATGCAAAAATATAGGAAATTTGAAGTGCGGGTGTGATTGTATGAAGTTAAAAAGGGAGGGAATGTGAAAGAGTTTGAAAATTTAAACCTTTGGCCTTTTAAAAACCGTTCAGTTCGCGCCTTTTAGGCGATATTATTTTTCCTCGTCGAACCATTCGGCGTACCTCGCCAAATTTTGCAGGACCTCCAGTTAATGTGGGGGTCCAAACGACAGAAAAAGTCAGGCTCACCGACCTGTTCGGTGAGTTGCCGATTTGTCCATGGGCCCACCGAGTTTCACAGTCTCCATCTTCATAATTTCTTTAGTCCAACGGCGGTCCAAGTCGGGCTCACCGACCTCTTCGGCGAGTCGCCGACTAGACATTTGGCTCACCAACCTACACTTTTCAAATACATTTAACACTTTAGCCTGCATAATCAACACACGTTATTCCAAAAACAAAAAGAAAGCAAATAAAAACTTGGGTTGCCTCTCAAGCAGCGCCTTAGTTAACGTTGTGGCACGACGCAAGTCCTCGCTCATACTTCATTGCTGGGGTTCGCCATTGTAACACCCATATTCTACGTGTACTAGTTCTATGTATATGACGTTTATAAATAGCCTTGTGGTATAGTTATGGATGTTGCATGAGCTTACTTCTTGCCATTCCTATAATATTGTTTTCCAGACGTGATGAATCCCGAGGAATTTTGAAGGACCTTATAAGAAGGCCGTATAGTATATTAATTTTTTTTAGAGGAGAATGGATGGGAAGAACGCTCTTGATGGGATGAATTATAGATATACTGCCAATTACTGTTTCGGTCTTATGAAGTAGCCCAAACTTGTTGATCAACTACTAATGCTAGTTTTATTATTTACTCCATTGTAGATAAATAATCTGAAAGGAAAACGGTTAACTCATTGTAATATCCAATGTTGTGCAGCAGGTATCTAAGGCTATTCGATTTCCTATTTCTTTGGCATGAATCCAACATTTGTATTACAAAGTAAGCTTTCTAAGTGCCCTTGGTAGTGATTGATCCATAGTTGCAGTTCCTACTCCTTAGAGAATTAAAGTGAGTACTCTAATATGAGTTTATTACTAAATGTATCTGCTTACTCTACCAAGTATTAGCATGCAAGGTTTAAACTTATTTCATCATCAAAGTACCCTTGGCACATATTCCCCTTATATAAGTCAAAATGATCCTAGATTACACATGGTACATATGTTTATATGTTGGATATACAATCTGGCCATATCTTGCCAACTTGCTTCAATTGTCTATTCCATCATATATGTCATATTTTCACATGTTCATATGTTTCCTTTATTGGTTATTACTCCCATTGTGTTAGACTATAATGTTACCTCACATTCTCCCTTGGATCTACGTTCATGTATACCTTGTATTTGATATTAGTTAGTGAGCATTTGACTATCAAATAGAGTTCAAATCTGTTGGCTGGATGCAAAAATGTCTTCACTTGATATGTGCTTCAATTTGAGATGTCAAAACGCTCACTGAGTCATATAAGCTCCTAAATATTACGTTGGTGTCAGATTTGCTTCCCATGTCATTGTCAATAGCGTAACTCCGTATTCGTATGTCTTATACTAATGGTCCATAGTTCCAAATCTCAACAACGATTCTGACCACCAAAATAGCAATCTCAAAAGAGCTATGATCATCAAAAGAATAATATCTAAAGAGTTATGAACATCAGAACAACAATCTCAAAGATTAAAGAATCTAAGTGAAGCAATCTATGTAATTGTGGGTGGCAGCCCAGGGGCAAATGCCTAGCATGGGTCTATCCTAATTGGTATAGAAGAGTGGCAGCTTAGGGGCGGAAGCCTAGCATGGGTCGATCCCAATTTTTGGAATTATGAGGACAGCATCCCAGGGGTTAAAATGCTTAGCATGGGTCATCCTCTTCTATCACAGATTAGCTGGTCATTTGTATCATATGCCTTATCAAGATTTTAACGTACAATAAAGTAAAGAAACTAATGTAACATACACCATTCCACAAGTATAAGCAAAGGTGGTCTCTAATCCTTATCTTTCGGTATTTGGTTTCACTTGAGCTTTAATTTTACATATGGTTGTATTATGCCTTACATATTTAGTACATTCTTTCGTACTGACGTCCCTTATGGGGACATTGCATTTCATGCTGCAGGTACAAGTACTCAACTAATAGATCTCCCCAATAGAAGCACATGATACTCAGCGGTTGCTGGTGAGCTCCAGGTTGATTCGGGGCTTTGCCGAGTCTTTACTATGCGCATTTTTGTAGTTTTACAATCATGGATTCCAATAGAGGCTTTGTAGACATTGTAAAGCTATCATCTGTATTTATAGTTTCACTTGTCATATGTATCGGTTCAGCTAGTCGACATGTATTGTATACGAAACTTCTCATTAGTAAATCTATTTGCATAGTAGTTTACTTCATCATAGGTCACTTGTAAAGCATGTG
>JAJOOH010014250.1:0-11161 GCA_029582605.1 Solanum gracilifrons | reverse complement strand
ATTGAAATATTTAATGGAAAACAAATCGATTCATCATTGTGTAAACAAAAAGAACAATAATAGTAATAATAATAATATTAATAGTAATAATAATAATAATAATAATAATAATAATAATAATAATAATAATAATAATAATAATAATAATAATAATAATAATAATTAAAGTAATAATAATAATAATAATAATAATAATAATAACAATAACAATAATAATAATAATGTTGATGTGCATTTATAGAAAAGACGATCTAATTAAAATTACCTCTATTGGAGTACTTCTGCTTTGAAATCGGACCACGTTTTGCTCAGTATCAAGCCCTATTTCCCTACTCAGTTTATTTTACTGATTCTCATTTGAATGTGAACGTGCATTGGAGAATCTTCATTTAAGAATACAAGAAAAGAAAAACATTTATTGACAATTTTTTTTAAAAATTAAACCTAAAAAAGAAAAGAATTAAAAAGATTTTATGTATCATAAAAGACATGGTTGATTGATAACTATTTCTCTATCATTAGCTAGGGTCTCAAATTTTGTATTTCGAAATTAAGTCATCATTGGTAGAGAACCTTTCATTCAGAAAAGTGTGACTTAATTCCCATTGTTAATCGGAGGGATCATGTATATCTCTCTCGTTTGGAGTCATGATCATCTTTGGTAGGGAGCATTTTATTCAAAAAGTGAGACTTTTCATTGCCATTTTGAATAACCTGACCCCTAAAGTGGGACTTTGTGTCACATATCTAGATTATTTAGGACTTGAATTAATTTTTTTTTATTCAAATTTTGATTAGCGAAGCCCTAATGTGAGACTTTTTTATGTGAATCTGGATTAGTCGAGCCCACAAAATGATATCTAGAGCAAACCATGAGAAAGAAATTACATTTTTGATTTAAAATGAGAAAGACATTTAACTTAAAGAAACTCACGTTTTTATGCTTAGATACTAACGACTAATCAAGAAGAAATAGATTGATTAATTAAAGGTGTATCTATATGATAGATGATCCATACAAATAAATTATCTTTGAATCATTTTTACAAAGAAACCAAAAATAAAATTTAATAGTAAAATCAAAACTACATGTCGTTAACTAAATCAACGGGGCTATAAAAACAAAAGGAAAAAACAACACATGAAATTAAGAACAATTAAACATAAATTAATGCATAAAAACACATATAGAAAATAAATTATTATATCACTAATCAGTTTTGATTTTACCACTCATGCCTCTTAGAAAATGACATTATCACTGTAAACAAACAAGACAAAAATATGAACATATATGAATGCTCAACTTCTTCTTTTTTTATAAAAAAGTAAACTTACGCTTCAAGTCGTTGAGTTTGTTCCACGACGAGTCTCTGATATTGACTTCGCCTTTCAAATCTTTGTTGGCACGTTGATGATTCTCCAACATGTTCTTTCTCTAAATCTGCCATTTCTCTTTGCTATTTTTCTGTTCAATAATACAAAACAACAAAAAGAACAAAAAAATTCAAGTGTTAATCTATTTGATTTATGGTTTATTGAATCAATTTATCTATGAAGATACTAAAATAGAACTAAGAGAGTATATATATATATATATATAAGAGAGATTTCTACACACTTTTGATTGATAACAAGTGATAGAGAGAAAATTTATCAATTCATAGTGATTGATATAATTATATAGTAGAAAAAAAATTGGAACACAAAATAAAAATTGTGATTTGTTTTATTTATCTTTCACAAATATATTTGGTTTTGAAATAGTATATATGGTTTTCTATTTATATATTTTCTATAAAAATTGCCTCATAGGATAAATTTCATAAATGGAAATATAATTATGACTTTCACAGAAATATTTGATTTTGAAATAGTATATATGGTTTGCTATTTATATATTTTCTATAAAAATTGCATCATAGGATAAATTTCATAAATGGAAATATAATTATGACTTTTATTCATCAAAGTCACTTCATTATGTTTTTAATAGAAAAATCATAATTTTATTTGTCATATTATAATGTGACCATCTCTGACCTTTCTCTATTTCACTCTCCATTCTCTATATTTGGAGAGTAAAATAGAGAATTCTCTCTCCAACCACTCGCTATTTCACCTTCTAGTCTTCAATTATAGAGATGTGAATAGTAGTTCTTCAAATATGGAGAACTACTATTCACAATCGCTATTTTACTTTTTGATTATAATATTATTATTTATATTATATAACATTTATAATTAACGTATTATTAATCATAAAAATCCATCAATTAAATCTGTCATATTTTTAATTATTTTTAAATGTGATATAATATTTTAATGATATATTATTAAATATATACTACTTTTGTCCCAAATTAATATTATTTTTAAAATTAAATTAATTTTTTTTGATACTTTAAGTGATATATTTTGATATTATAATTAATTTTCAATATGAAGAATATACATAGATGAAAATTTTAATTTAAAAATACAATAGATAACACAACAATTTAAATACAAGATAACAATACACTGCAATACTGTAACAACCTGTCCTCGTCGTTATAGAAATGCCACGGGGGAAAATCAGGGAAGGAAAACTTTTTCGTAGTATTTGGATTTATCCAAACTAGTCCAGATTTGGATGAAATTGAAGTTTTTAAGATGTAGGGAAATCTGGTAATAATTAGGTGGATCATTTATAATTATAATTACATGAGGTGTTAGATAACTCGTTAACGAACCCATATGACTTTACGCAATTGAATTCGGGCGAGTAGAACTCCCAGAATCGATCTTAGCATAAAGGGTATTTTCTTATCGTCGTGGGTTAGAGGTGCGTTGTGAAATGGGATTTTGGAATTATTTTAATTAACTCTCTGGTTTGGTTTGGACCGCTTTGGCGGGATAGTTACCGCTCTAGCGGGGCTGCCGCAGCGGGATGATGATCCCTGTGGCGGGTACGGCGAGACTCAAAATCGTAGATGAAAGACGAATAACTCAATATTACGCGGAGGCCACTGGGGCAGGGGTTTTGGACGCTTTGGCGGGGCCGCTACAATGGGGTGAGTGCCGCTGCAGTGGGACCGACATAACTGAAATTCGTAAATAAACCCCTAAACGACCTTATTTGGCACTTTTCAACTTTTAGAGCTAAGGAACGACCCGCAGGCGGCTCCTACCCATTTTTTACCATTGTTGAAGCCATAGGTAAGCTTTTCCCTCCCCGAATCCATTATTCGATTCGTACAACGTAATAAAATGGGTGAATATTGGCGGGGAAGGGTTTTGTTATAGATTTTACGGTGGAAACAACCCTAATTTGGATATTGGGATCATGAGTTTGATCTAGGGTTCATAGAATTGTTAGTAATCCGAGTAATTAATGATTGTTTGTTGATTTTCGTGTGATTGTTTGAAGACCAAAAACAAGTGGAACGAATCCGAAAAGGGAAGGATGAAGTTTCTTAGGGTTTCAACATTGTTTCGAGGTAGGTGATGGTTGTGATTCTATGATTGTGTGATGTATACTTGTTCTTGCTTCATTATGATACTTGTATATGTATGAATGTTATAATGTTGATCACACTTGTTGTAAATGCGATAGATGAATTATCGTTACCATGAAATCATAACTTAAATGTATGATCTTGAGGATATACTTGTGTTTGTGATTGTGGTGTGTGAATGAGATCGGTTTGCCACGTTCCTACATAACTAATTTAGATCGGATTGCCACGTTCCGACATAACTAACTTAGATCGAATTGCCAAGTTCCGGCATAAATATGGGATCAAATTGCCACGTTCCGGCATGCTAACTGTTTAAGTTTGGGTTCAATGAGAGGACCAATGATGTTATGATAAATGTGTAATGCGTTGTTGATTCTACATGTTGATAATGTTGTATATGTTGATATATATGCATGTGATTATAATTTTGTTTGACTTGCTTATGTTGCACTAGTGGGATAGCCATATGATCCTACCAGTACACGGTGGTTGTGTACTAATATTGCACTTGCTCTTATTTTGTTGAGTACATGACATTTTCAAGAGGCTACTGATAGACCTCACTTAGAAGATCTATGATCATTGCTTCAAATTCAAGGGTGAGCCAATTCTTTCGGGCTACCATGGGATTTTCTTTCATCTATGTCCATCATTTCCGGACATAGATATTTGTTCTAGTTAGTTAATTAGTTCATTAGTTTAGGGATGTATCCCTTCTTGTTTAGCCTTGGATCATTTGTTTAGATGTTTTGGTACATTGACTATCACGTTCTAGGTTATCTTCTTCATTGTTAGTTGTTTGATCAATTGTTGAAGTTTATGGGAACTTTAGTTTTTTAGTATTTATTTCTGTTTTTCAATGTTAAATGCCTTAGTTTTTGGATTAGTCGCTTGATTTGGGTTGTATTGGTTCTCCCACCAGGGTGTTAGTGTGGGTGTCAATCACGACGGTCTTGATCGTGACAAAGTTGGTATCAGAGCCTAGATGTACCGAAACTAGTCTAATAGAGCCTCGCAGAATGGTACGGGAACGCATTTACTTTTCTTCGAGAGACTATAGGACTTTAGGAAATCTCTCTATTTTTCTCTTGTCTCATTTCGTGCTATGACTTGATTCGAATTCATATTTGTCGATTCAAATTGGTATCTAACCTCCTTCACTCTTCTATCCGCAAATGCTTAATACTAGGTATAACAGTGTTAGGCCCGTAGCTCTTATCGATGCTCCAGTTGAGGAATCTGCAGCAAGAGGTCGCGGTTGAGGCAAAGGTAGGAAGAGCTAGGGTTAGAGGCCGTGGGAGAGTAGCGCCTGCTGTGAATGAGGTACCGATTGATAATGTTCCTATGAATGAGAACCCTCCTGCGCATAATGAGGATATAGAAGAGGATTTTGAGGTTGGAGATGTTGAGGAAAATGGACAAGAGGAAGAGGTGCCAGCGGAGACTGCAGTTTTTCCTCCCATCGATCCGTTGTTAGCTCAATAGATTATGGCGTTCTTGAAAGGGTTGGCTGGTCCTGGAGTGCTTCCATCTGCTCAAGCAACTCAAGCTCCTACTAATCTTCATGTTGCTAGCACTGCGCCCAAGACAGGTGGAAATATAGGTACTTATGTTTTCTTCCATCCTTTGTTGGGTTCCGTTATGACCGGTAACGAGCATGTCATGTTGACTATGTTTCTGAAGCTTAAACCTCATGTCTTTTTGGGTGCTTAGACTGAAGATTCTTATGAGTTTATCTTAGACTATTATGAAAGGTTGCATAAATTAGGTATTGTTAAACAACATGGGGTTGAGTTCGTGTCTTACCAACTTCAAGGTGAGGCCAAGAAGTGGTGGAGAGCTTATATGGAGTGCAAATCTTCTACCTTACCTCCACTTACTTGGACCCAATTTCATGCTCTGTTCCTAGAAAAGTATGTGCCTAGAACTTTGAGGGATTGCAAAAAGGATGAATTTATGGCTTTAGAGCAAGATGGTATGTCTGTGGCTGCTTATGAGGCCAAGTTCCATGCTTTATCTAGATATGCTACGCAGTTGGTTACTACTGAAGAGGAGAGGATCCGGTTATTTATTAAAGGTTTGAATTATGAGTTGCAAGTATTATCTGTTCATATGACTTCTACAGGGAGGAGTTTTAACGAGGTGACATACTATGTTAAGAAAGTGGAGTGGGTGAGGCGAAATGGTCAGGCTAAGGCTTGGGTAAAATGGGCAAAGAATTCGGGTAACTTTTAAGGCTCTTACTCTAATGGGTCAGGAAGGCCAACACTTGCAGCCAAGCCAATTTAGTTTGATATGCCCACCTCTACAGGTAACTCAGGAACTCCATTTCATAATTTTCAGGATAGTCAGAGTGTCATTCCTTCGATGGGCAACATACCATCTTTTAATCATACTTGCTACAACTGTGGCGAACCTGGGCATGTGAGAAGAGATTGTCCCCACCCACGTGTATTAGATGCCGTGCAGAAACCTTCTAGAGCAATGGTACCCATGGGAAATAGTAATAATAGTAGAGGACGTCCACAAGGTGGCCGAGGAGGTAATCAGCGAGGCCATGGAGGTAGAGGAAAGGTTTATGGTAATAGAGGTAGGGGTAGCACGCAACCAGGCAGGGAAGTTACTCGTCAAGATGAAAGGGCTTGATGTTACGCTTTTCCGGGAAAGATTGAGGAGGACGCGTCTAATGCGGTGATCACATTTACTCTTCTTGTCAGTCACAGGATTGCTAACGTGTTATTTGATCCGAGTCCTACTTATTCTTATGTATCTCTGCAATTTTCCTTCGAGTTTAATATGATTTGTGATGTGCTTGATGCCTCTATTAATGTTTCTAACCCCGTTAGAGAGTCAATCATAGTTACCCATGTCTATCGTGCTTGTCCTATTTTGTTTATGGGTTTTCAAATTTGGGAGGATTTGGTGATTTTGTATATGATTGACTTTGACACAATCTTAGGCATGAGTTATTGATTGTCTCCCTATTATGCTAGGCTTAATTGTAATACTAAGTCTGTGACTCTTGAAATTCCGGGAAGGGAAAAATTATAATGGGAAGGGGTGTACAAGCCTAAGCAAGAAAATATTTTATCCTCCATTCGGGCTAGTAAATTGGTAGAGCAGGGTTGTTTGGCTTATTTGGCTCAAGTTAGGGATATTGAGATTGAGCCTCCATCCATTGGGTCTATTCCTGTGGTGTCTGAATTTAGCGAAGTGTTTCCAAATGATTTGTCTGGTATGCCTCCGCATAGAGATATAGATTTTTGCATTGATTAAGAGCCTATTACGCGCCCCATTTCTATCCCTCCATATCGCATGGCTTCGACAAAATTAAGACAGCTTAAGGCTCAAATCCAAGAACTTCTTGATAATGAATTTATTCGTCCTAGTGCTTCCCCATGGGGTGCTCCGATTTTGTTTGTTAAGAAAAAAATGATAGTATGAGAATGTGCATAGATTATCCGCAATTGAATAGAGTCACTATTTGAAATAAGTATCCTTTGCCTCGAATAGATGATCTCTTTGACCAATTACAAACCAATTGCAAGGGGAAGCAGTTTTATCTAAGATTTACCTAAGATCTAGTTACCATCAATTAAAAATTAAACGAGAATATGTGCCTAAGATGGCTTTTAGAACTCGTTATGGGCACTATGAGTTTTTGGTTATGCCTTTTGGTTTGACTTTTGCTCCTACAGCTTTCATGAGTTTAATGAATGGGGTTTTCAAGCCATTTGTTGATTCCTTTGTGATACTCTTTATTGATGATATTTTATTTTATTCGAAAAGTGAAGAAGAGAATACCAACCATCTTTGTACTATTTTGGGTGTTCATGGGAAACAAAAGTTATATGCTAAATTTTGAAAGTGTGAATTTTGGTTGAAATTGATTACATTTTTTGGGCTTGTAGTTTCGAAAGAAGGGGTAATGGTAGATCCTCAAAAGATTGAGGCGGCTAAAAATTGGGTTAGGCCTAGCTGGGTGATGGAAGTTAGGAGTTTTGTGGGGCTCGCTAGCTAATATCATCGGTTTGTGAAAAACATTGCTTCTATCGCCACACACTTGACTAATTTGACCAAAAAGGAGATTCCATTTGAATAGACTGAAAAATGTGAGGAGAGCTTTCAAAAGCTCAAGACTATCTTGACCACCACACCTATCCTAGCATTATTGGTTGAAGGTAAATATTTAATTGTTTATTGCGATGCTTCACATTCTAGTATGGGTGTTGTGTTGATGCAGGCTAAGAATGTTATAGTTTATGCCTCGCGTAAATTGAAGGTGCATGAGAGGAATTATCTAACGCATGATTTAGAGTTGGCAGCGGTAGTGTTTTCTCTTAAGATCTAGCGGCATTACCTCTATGGGGTCAAGTGCAAAGTGTTTACTGATCATCGCAGTTTGCAGCTTGTATTCACTCAAAAGGATTTGAATTTGAGACAGAGAAGGTGGATGGAGTTACTTAAAGATTATGATGTGACCATTCAATATCATTCGGGCAAGGCTAATGTGGTGGCGGACGCTTTTAGTCGAAAAACGGTGAGTATGGGTAGTTTAGCTTGCTTGAGTGTATCCAAGCAACCTTTAGCCAAGGAAATTCAGACCTTAGACTCTAAGTTCATGCAGTTGGGCATCTCAGAAAGTGGTGGGGTGTTAGCTAGTATTGAAGTAAAGGCCACATTCATTGAAGAAATCAAGACCAAACAGTTTGAGGATGAGAATTTGAAGGAGCTTAGAGAGAAAATTGCGATTGGTAAGTCACAAGAGACAACTCTTGAAACAGAGGGTGTACTCAATTTTAAAGGAAGAATATATGTTCCTAGAGTGGATGGCTTGATTGAGAAATTGTTGGCAAAGTCTCATGGTTCACGATATTCTATTCATTTGGGCGTGACCATGATGTATAGAGACCTGAAGTGAATTTATTCGTGGCCGGGCATGAAGAAAGACATAGCAGAGTTTGTGAAGAAATGTCAAAATTGTTAACAAGTGAAGTTTACTTCAAAGAATGCCAATTCCAGAATGGAAGTGGGAAATAATAGCAATGGACTTTGTGGTTGGTCTTCCCTAGACCTTGGGGAAGTTTGATTCTATTTGGGTGGTGGTTGATAGATTGACTAAATCAGCCCATTTCATTCTAGTAAGAACAAATTATAACGCTGAACAATTGGCTAAGGTATATATGAAAGAGATAGTGAGGTTGCATGGGGTTCCCCTTTTCTATCATGTCAGACCATGGTACGCAATTCACATCCAATTTTTGGAGGAAATTTCATGATGAATTGGGCACACAACTCACTTTTATTACAGCCTTTTATCCACAGATGGATGGACAATCGGAAAGGACTATTCAAGTGTTGGAAGACATGTTAAGAGCATGTGTGATTGATTTTGGAGGACATTGGGATAAGTTCTTAACTTTGTGTGAATTCTCTTATAACAATAGTTATCACTCTAGCATTGATATGACATCATTCGAGGCACTCTATGGGAGGGGATGTAGATCACCCATAAAATGGTTTTAGGCTGGAGATGTGAAACCATTGGGGGTTGATTTAGTGAGGGATGCTCAAGATAAGATTATAAGTATTCAAGCTAAGCTTTTAGCTGCCCAGAGCAGACAAAAGAAGTATGCGGATCATAAGGTGAGAGACATGGCATTTCAAACCGGTGAAAATGTTCTTCTTAAGGTATCATCCATGAAAGGGGTGATGAGATTTGGTAAGAAGGGTAAGTTAAGTCCTAGATACATTCGCCCTTTTGAGATTCTTGAAGGTGTGGGACCGGTAGTGTATATATTGGCTTTACCTCCTGATCTATCGGAAGTTCATCCGGTATTTCATGTGTCCATACTGAAGAGGTATCATGGCAACGTGGATTATATCATCAAGTGGGACTCAATTGTGTTAAACAAAGACCACTAATATGAGGAGGAACCGATTGGAATTCTTGATCGTGATATGCGTAGGTTCAGGACCAATGAGAATAAGTTTGTGAAGGTCCAATGGAAGCATCGTCCAGTTGAAGAAGCTACTTGGGAAACTGAGAGAGACATGCGAGACAAATATCCCTAATTGTTTATTGATTCAGGTACTACTTCATTCTTTCCTTAGCTAGCTTTTCCTAAGTTTTGTCCCTTGGGGATGAGTGATGGGTAAATTGGTAACTATTATAACGACCTATTCCTGTCTATATAGAAATGCCAACGGGGGAAAAACTAGGGACGAAAAACTTTTTCGTAGTATTTGGATTTTCCCAAACTAGTCCAAAGTTTGATGAAATCGGAGTCTTTAAGCTGTAGGGAAATATGGTAACAATCTGGTGGATCATTTATGATTTTAAATACATGGGGTGTTAGATAACTCGTTAACGAACCCGTATGACTTTACGGAATGGAATTCAGGCAAGTAGAACTCCCGAAATTGGTCTTAGCGTAAAAGGTATTTTTTGATCGTCGTGGGTTAGAGCTATGTTGTGAAATTGGATTTTGGAATTCTCTTAATTAACTCTTTGGTTCTATTTGGACCGCTTTGATGGGATAGTTGCCACTCTAGCGGGATGATGGCCGCTGTAGCGGGTAAGACGAGACTCAAAATCGTAGATGAAAGACGTATAACTTACTGTTACGTGGAGGCCGCTGGGGCGGGGGTTCTAGTCGCTTTGCCTGGGCCGCCACAGTGGGGTAAATGTCGTTGCACCGGGACTGACGCGACTTAAAGTTGTAAATAAACCCCTAAACGACCTTATTTGGCACCTTTTGACTTTTCAAGCTAAGGACTTCTACTCGTTTTTCAATATTCTTGATGCTAAAGGTAAGATTTTCCCTCCCCGAATCCATTTTTCAATCCGTAGAACGTATTAGAATGGGTGAATAGTGATGGGGAAAGGGTTTGTTATAGATTCTATGGTGGAAACAACCCTAGTTTAGATAATTGAGATTATGGGTTTGATCTAGGATTCATAGAATTGTTAGTAATCAGGGTAATTAATTATTGTTTGTTGATTCCCGTGCTGTTATGATTGTTTGTAGACCAAGAACAAGCGAAACAAATATGTAAAGGGAAATATCAAGTTTCTTAGGGTTTCAAGCTTATTTCGAGGTAGATGATGGTTGTGATTCTATGATTGTGTGATGTATGCTTGTTCTTGCTTCATTATGATACTTGTATATGTGTGAATGTTGCAATGTTGATCACACTTGTTGTAAATGAGATAGATGAATTATCGTTACCATGAAATCATGACTTAAATGTATTATCTTGAGGATATAATTTGTGTTTGTGATTGTGGTGTGTGAATGGGATCGGATTGCCACGATCCAGCATAACTAACTTGGATCGGATTGCCACGTTTCGACATAAATATGAGATCAAATTGCCACGTTCTGGCATAAATATGAGATTAGATTGCCACGTTCCGGCATGCTAACTGTTTGGGTTTGGGTTCCATGAGAGGACCAACGATGTGATGATAAATGTGAAATGCATTGTTGATTCTTCATGTTGATAATGTTGTATATGTCGATATATATGCATGTGATTATAGTGTTGTTTGACTTGCTTATGTTGCACTAGTGGGATAGCCACGTGATCCTACCAGTGCACAGTGGTTGTGTACTGATACTGTACTTGCTCTTATTTTGTTGAGTAAGGGCATC
>JAJOOH010014247.1:0-11130 GCA_029582605.1 Solanum gracilifrons | reverse complement strand
TTGTTGTATCCCTTTTCCTGTTCTTTTGCAGCGTCCTTATTACTATATGTAATAGTGCATAATTTAGTTTTTCAATAACTTCTGGACAGTGGGCTGTTGGTTTTGCAACTTTCTGGTATCCAGGTGGTTCAAGGAACAGCAGAGCGACTCTTCTACCGTGGCATGTCTTTTTTGGCATCTATATATATGCCCTTGCTATTGCTACCTGTGCTACTGGCTTCTTAGAGAAAGCTACATTCCTTCAAGCAAGCCACATAATCTCACGCTACTCCACCGAGGCATTGCTAGTGAACTGTTTGGGTGTCTTGATTGTTGTTTTGGGTGGATTGGTTATTCTCGCTGTCGTCTCTCCAATGAATGGAAGAAGTGACACTATAAGAGGACCAGCAGAATAAACACTAGTCGATGGAAGAAGGGTTTACTTTTATTTGATAAAAAAGAGATGTAAGAAAATGTTTATTAAGCTTAAAATATATGATCAGGTAACATTATGGAGTAGTGCATTTTCTCAAGTTGATGATCAATATTTATTCTCCAATTCAGATCATATATGACAATTCTTCTACACATCAAAGTGTTGGGAAAGGCAAGGCACTAACAAGAATGCCAGACAGGATAGCAGTGGAATAATATTCAAATCTAAACTTTCCCTTTCAATTTGAACCAAGAGAAGACAAACCAAATCAAGCAATATGAGGAATGGACAACAAGTATATCAACCAAACTAAAACAAGATAAGAATAACCCAATCACACAAGACACAACAATTTACGTGGAAAACCTTTCGATGTGAAAAGTAAAAAATCACAAGACCAAAAAGCTCCACTATAAACACCAAGAGTTACAAAATTGTTCTCCAAAATTGGTCGCAAAACAAGTGCCAAACAACAAGCAACAACAAAACAAGATTGCATCAAAACTAGAGAATTAAAGAAGAGATTTCACCCAAAAACGCGCTACTGTTCACGCCCCAAAATCAGAAGCTATAGACTTCCAAATCCGATCTCCACTGTTGAATTGTAAGAACCAGATGCTTAGAACTCCCAGTTCAAATTTGATCACGATCCAACGGTTCAAATTTGATCACGATCCAACGGTTAACGAAGCGGTAAACTCTGTCTGAAGCGGACTGCCTGAGCAGAAAATTTCCAATAGCAAAAATGGGATTTTTCTCTTTTTCTCTCAATCTCTAAAACGAAACTCTCTTAATTTTTCTCTCTTGTGTTTTTGAAAATAAGACCAAATAAGCCTTATATATGCCACATAATATTTGGGCTATGGGCTAAAGTGGGCTGGTCGTAATTAGTAGCGGAGGCAGAAATTCTATCAAGAGGGTTCAAATAAGAAAAATGTTGTTGCTTGGAATTGAACTTGTGACCCAAAGCTCACATAGGCGAAATCCTGAACCCCATAAACCATTGAGCTACTCCTTTGACATATGCTCAAGGGGTTCAATTTTAAATATATACATGTACACAAAAAAATTGATCTTATATATATAGTGTAATTTTTTTCCCGAGGGGGGTCGGATGACCCCCTGGACACACTCTACATCCGCCACTGGTCATAATAAGACTTTTATTTATCCACATAGGAAGGGAAAAAAGATCTTAAACCCAACACAAAGTGGGAATTTGTGAAAAAAAACTCAAGCTGTAAAAATGTACCACGCTCTGTTTATACCAAATCAATAGATGCATGTTATATATTTCATATGAACTATTTTTTTTAATCACAGTATGATTGATTTGTAACTTCTGAGAAATACATTTCAGAAACTACTCTGAGAGGCCATCGAAATCGAACTCTGCATAGCAACAACTAATAATAGAAAATCTAAAACCTAAAGAAGCCATGAAAACTCAAAATCATTATTCCAAAACAGATGAAGAAACTGAGAGGTGTAAAGTGATTCTCAAAATTCCCTATTCTATGAATCTCATACTTGTAATAATTGAATTGTAATCCTTAAACTGGTGAAACATCTCCCTTTGATAAAACTTGCCAGCTAGTTAGCATATTGAGGATACAAAATTATTCAATTAGTACACAATATCACTATCAAAAAACTATGTACTACTTCACAATATCACCAACTTTATTAAAAAGTACTAGGGTAGGGAGTATAAGCTATTCTAAAGAAAAGAAAATTCATTGAATTATATTATCATTTCTCTAAAAATAAAAATGAAAGCCTGGTTTGTACAGATAAGATTTTTCTTCGATACGCCAGTACGCCATTGTTGGTTGTTGTCCCCAGCCTAATTGATGAAAGCTGTCCAATCTAAGTGCGACCGTGACACATTTTTCTTTTTAATTAGTTTCAAAATAATGTTATCTTAAAATAGTTAAAATTCCTCTTTTAGTGTTACTGAAATGATTTATAGTCATATAAATATCAAAAATGTATCATTATTATTATTATTTTAACTTTATGCTAAGTTAGACAGTATCTTATAAATTGAGATGGAGGGATTAGTTAATTTATTTTATCACGCCAGTTGTCATGCATCCTTTGTAAGGTGCAAACCCCACTGCCCACTGGCAAAATAGCTCCTATAATTTCTGAATTCTGCTTACCATTTTGCATTGGATTTTTTTAACTAATAAAGGGATAAGACATAAGTACCCCTAGACTATGACTGAAATCTCTGAGACACACCTAAACTTAACTAAGATTTTATTACTCTTTAACTCATTTTTTTAATTTTTGTGCACCTTTTGTGCTGACGTGACACCTTCAACCACCCAAGTTGGTTGTGTTTGTACACACTCGCCCCCTACGTTGTAAATATTTAATTTTTTATATTTTTTTAATTAAAAAATATTTTATTTTTTAAAAAAAAGTAAAAAATATATTATTATTTTTTGACAAAAATTAAATTTTTATTTTTTTTAAAAAAAATATTCCTATTTTCTTTATCTTGTATTTAAATTAAGTTAATACACATTTTTTTACCTTGTAACGAAACTTTTTTTTACCTACATTCATTGTTTTTTCTCTTTTATTTGTCTATTGATTTTTATTTTCTTTGTCTTTCGTTTTGATTTGATTTCAAATTTAATTCCAAATGTCTTGTATTTAAAATAAGTTAATTTTGAACGAATATCAAATAAGTGAAGCAAATCAAATAAAACATTAAAATTAAAGGACACTTTTAAATTATTTTTTTAAAAAATACACATAATTTTTTTTAAAAAAATTGAAAGTGAAAAGCTAATAAATAAATTTTAAAAAAAGTTTAAAGTGAAAATAAATTAAAATAAATATTTTACAAAGTAAGAAATAAAAATAATTAAATATATATAAGTTTTAATATCAATAAAAATGTGTACTAACTAATTATAAAGTTATCAATAAAAAAATGGCATGTGTCCAATTTGTGCACACATCACTTGCCTTCAAGAGAGTGTGCACACTCTCTATGTCATGTCAGCGTTTGTGGTGTATTTATTCCATTTCAAATTAGTTTAGGGGGTAATAGGATCCTAGTAAAGTTTAAGTGTGTCTCTCAGATTTTGGTCATAGTCTAGAGAGATACTTCTACCTTATCCCACTAATAAACACTCATATTGTAAAGAATTTTACCAATTATCATTTAATATGTTACTATAGTCAATTGCTTCTCTTGTTTTTCAAATTACTAAGAGCAAGTATATTTGAATTGACTAATTTTAAATGTTTTAAAGCATTTTTATAGTGTTTGAATGAAGAATAAAAAGTAAACCAAAAATGGCAAGATATTTAAGAAGAAAAGGGTACCATTTCAAAATTTTCCACCATTCATGTGATGTGCATGATTAAAGGTAGGGGTGTTCACGGTTTGGATAAAAATCGATCCAAATTGAAAAACCAAACCAAACCGATAAAATAAAACCGATTTTATTTGGGTTTGGTTTGGTTTGATTTTAGATTTTTAAAAACCGGTAGTATTTGGTTTGGTTATGATTTTATTCAAAAATATTAAAGAAATAATCGAACCGAACCGATGAATTATATACATATATTTTGTTAATATACATACTTAATATATTGTTTTTATAAACAATTTTAAAAATCTTATGTATGTTTTCATTAAAATTTCTTTATACTTCACTTGTTGAAAGCAAGAATGCCCAAGGTGAAAACATTTATCTTATTGATTTCATGTAATATGAGTGTTTATGACAATTTTTTTGTGGGACTGAAAATGTTATTGTCTCTTCCTTCTAGGCCAATATAGTGAATTTTAAAGCTTTATTGAAATCGAAAGTTTGGTAATTTAAGTCATTCTAACTATTTTTTGTTTTGAATGGATTGTTGTCACTTTTTTCACATTTTGAATGAATTGTTTCTTTTATTTTTGTGTATGGTTAATAACCGAATAACCGAAACCGATAACCACCAAACCGGTAAATGTATATTATATTTGGTTTGGTTTTGATAATTTTAAAACCGATTAAATTGGTTTGATTTTGATTTTGACCAAAAATCGATCCAAACCAACCCGTGAACACCCCTAATTAAAGGCAATAGAGTACAACTATGGGCCCTTAAGTGGGCCTAAAAATAACAAGGTTCAGGTGATTAACGCAAACAAATTATTTTTGGATGCTATAGTTTGAATATAATTTCATTAAGAATAGTTTTTGAAAAGATAGATTCACTCTAGAAATCGAAAGCATGTTCCTTGAAATTGTTGGAATAATTTATTAGAATTTCTAATCGAAAACCATTCATGTGAAGTGTGCATGATTGTAGGTATGATATGGGGGGTCCTTCAACTCTTGCAATTACGGGCCCTTTAAGTGGCCCAAAGGTAACAAGGCTTCGATGATTTGTCAAATTGAATTTTGGATGTCTATAGTTTAAATTTCAATTTTGTTATAACTTATAACAAGTCTTGAAAAGATAATTATCATATTAGAAATTGTAAGAACGCTCCTAAAAGTAATAAGGATAACTTATGATGATTCATCAAAAAATTTAATCAAAATCTTGGCGATCAACATAAATTTCTAGTCAAGACTTTTAACAATAAACTATGATAATTCATCAATATTTGTTTTTGAATTTTGGTGATATTCGTCAATATTTGCTTTTGAATTTTGGCGATACGTATGAATTTGTGGCCAAAGTACGGTGATTACCATAATATGTAGTGTAAAAAAATAACCAATACATTTTTTGCTTTGAAATTGATCCAAATTAAATCTAAAAAGACTTTTTGATATACTGATTAATGGAATTTAATGAAACTTTCTTGATGTTCACAGTTACCTTTTTTCACATAGTCTAACTATCATAGTTTGTTAAATATTATACGATGATAAGAAAATGTTACTTTCGACAAACTTAAATGACCAAACCTGCTTATAAAACTTAGCGCAATATGTGGAAAATAATTTCAACCAAAATTTACTTCACACACTAAAAATAGACTAGAAGTAGTAGAAACTATACCTTCTTAAATTTCATTGTACATAAATAGAAAGGCGGAATGGCCTGGGAGACCCTTATACTTGACTCCGTTTATCACCTGGACCCTTCTACTTACGATTTTGTCAATTGAACACTTAAAGTTATTAAAACACATTATTTTAAACCCCTTTGATCATATGTGTCTCCCAATCGCGCTGATGTGGATAATACCTCACTATCCACATCAGAAATATATTGTCACATCATTTTTTTTATTAGAAATAATATTTTTTAAAAAGAAATCTCAAACTAATCTCCAAAATCCTTCCTTTCTTGATTTCTTTCCATTTTTTCTTTTCTTCCCATATTTTCCATCTATTTTGCTACTAATCATTCATTTTTTTCTTTCCTAGTGAATTTTTTACGTTGAAGAGGAATTAGAGATAAGCAAAACTTTGTTATGTTTTTTATTATAAATTTTGCTATTTTAATGGTGATGAGAAATAAAGTGACTCAAATGGAGGATGAGAGAAAGAAGAGAAGGAGACCAAAAATGGGTCATTATAGAAAACTCTTCAAAAATGCTCTCAATAAAATTGTCTTACATTTAGAAAGAATCTCAAACACGTCTTTCAAAACCCCATCTAAAATCTGCATCTATTTCACAATTTAGAACCTCTTTTTCTCCCCTCTCTTTTACCCAAATCTAAATAAATATCTTTTTCTCAATCATTATAGAACTCTCAAATGATAGGTAACATATGAGGAGAGGAAGAATTGCGGGTAAGAGTATTGGAAGAGATTGAAGAAGATGTGTGTGTGGTGATGGTGGGGGTTGAGTGAAATTATGAGGAGGAAGAAGAAGAAACGTACAACATATTGGGAAAGGGTTTTTTTTAAAAAAAATTTAATTGTTATATTTTTCTTTTAATTCTTTTAAAAATAATAATTAAATAGTTGTCTTCACTTGCTTTTAAACGTGTGTAACCACTCTCTTGATCTGATTCAGCAAAAAAACACCACATAAGCTTAGTCAACGGTCAAAGGGGTTTAAAATAGTGTGTTTTAATAACTTTAAGTGTTCAGTTGGCAAAGTCGTGAGTAGAAGGGTCTAGGTGACAAATAGAGTCAAGTATAAGGGTCTTTCAGGTCATTCTGCCAAATAGAAAATATCATCAAATATTGCACCTTTAAATGTGAGTTTCTATTGCATTTTATTTTGTCACCATTCTCATTAAATTTAACAATCCAAATTTATTAAATATTTAATTATGACCAAAAAACGCTTAAGTTTGACAAATTCAAAGAATTAAAACTTTTTTAAAAGATATACTTAAAACTTAAAAGGACTGTTTCACTTTTTACGTTGGAGCCTGATTATTTTGAATTCCGGTAGATTTCACACCTACCCCAAACATGTGTGACATTTTTTTTTCAAAATTTTCACTTGCATATGTGGCAGTTTGATCTGAGTTTTTGAGTTGATTGAATGTGGGGTTTTAGCACGTGGGTACGTGTCAAATTGTCATTCAATTCACTATTCACAATCAAGAAAAGCAATTCAATAACTTCCTTCTTTTTTTTTTTGTTGCTAAATTGAGTTATTTATGATACTATATTCTACCATATGTTTTTATTTTTCATACTCAAAATGGAACGAACTTTTCTCACTTCAAAATTTTCCTTTTATGTCTCTCTTAATCAATTATACATCTTTAGAAGAAAAAAAACTCTAAATTTTTGAAAATTGAAATGTTGACGTTATAACTCGCTATCCCGTACATTGCGATATTAGATGATTATTTATCTTGTTATATGGACAATTCTCACCTTTTAAGTTTTAGTTTTTATTTGTATTAAGGTTGAACGCTTATTTTTTATCGACTTCACGTCTTATATTACTGTAAAAAATAACGAATTAAATTCTAATTATTGAATGTAAGGGAAAAAATCTAGTGTTCATCTTAAATAAAATGAAGAGAAGGAAGACAAGGACTTGACAGTGGTCTTTTTGTATAGATGCTTTAATTTAATTTTTTGTTTGTAAGTGGCGACAGTAGTAAATTGACCCACGCAAAAGGAAAACGTAAAGAATGAAATTATTATTTTTATGAAAAGAGAGTTGAAAGGAATATGACTATATGGTTGATTAATGCTCCCACCGTCTATTTTACGTAACATCATTTGACTTGACATCGATGTTTA
Organism: Solanum gracilifrons; assembly: GCA_029582605.1. Lineage (NCBI taxonomy): Eukaryota > Viridiplantae > Streptophyta > Magnoliopsida > Solanales > Solanaceae > Solanum > Solanum gracilifrons. The sequence goes on along the minus strand of JAJOOH010014247.1, from coordinate 3,524 downwards.
AGAAAAAACAACTTTTAGAATTTATGGTCTAAAATAATCTGAGATATTTGTGTGATTGAAAATCAATTAATTAAGGGCAAAAAAATATTTTTTAAATTTATATTATTTCTAATTATATTAAAATGATATTTTTTTTTGAAACGGACTAAAAAAAGATTGTTACATAAAATGAGACGGAGGAAGATGTTGTTCTTTCTGGACGGCAAAATTATTGTGTAGATACATTTGGAAATGAGAAAGCTTTATTTATTTGTTTATTGTTGACGCGTTTAGTGATGAATGTAATTGGTAAATTATTATTAGGATATTCATGAGGTGATGATACATTTTAAGCTTCTCATGATATTTATTAAAATTGATTGAGAATGATCGATTCCGTAAAAGATCGATGACATCAATATTTGATAATTTACTTAAATTGCAATTTTGTGAGATTGCCAATAATCAACCGAGCACATCAAACATGTTTTCAATCCGAAAAGACGATATCTTATTACAAGATAACTAAAAAGCCATTTCAAAATAATGTATATTTCATTAATAATTTTAGAAAAAAATGAGTGGAGAATCCTTGTGTTCATGAACATACGGTGTTGGGACAGAGAAATATTGATGAATACAATAACAGGAAAAAATTACTACTCTTTCTATCTCAATCTATACAACATACATATTTTTTAAGAATCTTATCTTAAAATTATCATAAATAACTTAACTTTTAACGCATGAATTATAAATGAATTAAGTTTTGATCATTTCTTATTCAAATCATTTTCAATTTTTCCAAATTTGATCCAATCCGTCCATTCACCACCTCTTGTATGAATGCATTGATGATTTTTACTACTAAAGAATTCAAAACGTACAACAAGTGAATAAATTCTATTGTTACAAGTTATACAATTATAGCAAGTTAGTATTCTCTTCCTTCTTTTTTTCTTTTGGGACCAAGACATATAAGGACACATTGATTTTGACCAATCTCTGATTAATAAAATAGAGTACAAATTACACGTGCAAAAGGCCACTTTAGATTCCATGACCACAGACATGTACAATGTATATGATCCACTCTATCATAATTTATATGACATTTTTCATTAATTTCAAACTTTATATCAAGTTTTTACGGACATATTTTATAATGATCATAAAAATGTATAGGGCTACTAGTCACCTACTACAGGAAAATTAATCTAGATGCTTTTGGTATGCATCAAATCTTTCTCAAACATGTATTCTAGTCAAACACGAGAGTATAAAGTGAAAATTGATGGAACGAACATTAAATTTGATTTACTCACCTCTAGAGCTTTAATTGAGTGTGTTTGGACAAAAGAAAAAGTAATTAACTGCTTGTTTGTTAGTTGTGGCAAAACGTAATTTATAGTATACACCAATTTAAAAAGGATATATAGGGAGATTAATATACATTCAATATAAGTTTAACATGAGTGTGAATGATGTTATTTCCCTATCACTATATTTGAGCGTTAATTAATTAACGACAATTAGGGGTGTTCACGGTTTGGATAAAAACTGATCCAAACCGAAAAATCGAACCAAATCGATTAAATGAATCGATTTTATTTAGGGTTTGATTTGGTTTGGTTTTAGATTTTTAAAAAACCGATAGTATTTGGTTTGGTTATGGTTTTGTTCCAAAAAAATCGAAGCAATAACGGAACCAAATCGATAAATAATATACATAAATAATTTTATTATTATACATACATAATATACTATTTTATAATCAATTTAAAAAATCTTATATATGTATTCATCAAAATTTAATTATAATTTACTTATGAAAGTAAAAATGCCCAAGGTAAGAACATTTATCTTATTGGTTTCATGTATATGAGTGTCTATGACAATTCTTTGTGGTACTGAAAATGCCAATGTCTTTTCCTTCTAGGACAAAAGTAGTGAACTTTGAAGCTTTATTCATAGTAAATTCAATGATCGAAAGTTTCATAATGTCAGTCATTCTAACTATTTTTCATTTTAAATGGATTATTGTCACTTTTTTCACGTTTTGAATGAATTACTTATTTCTTTTAATTTTATGTATATGGTTAATGACCGAATAACCGAACCAAATCGAACTGAAACCGATAACAACCAAACCGATAAATGTATATTATATTAGGTTTGGTTTGGTTAATTTTAAAACCGATTAAGTTGGTTTGGTTTTGGTTTTGACCAATAACCGACCCAAACCAACCCGTGAACACCCCTAACGACAATAGCTTAATTATCGCAAAATAATAGTATATATTTTTAGTGGCAATTTACACTCTTTTGTAAATGGCCCCAAAACCTATAACGATATTGAATTCAATGGCAAATAACTAATGTCAGTAAAGACTTTAGCAGTACTCTTTATTAATATGTATACTTATTGCCGCTAAAAAATATTTTTGTTATAGTGTGTGATACACTAAGCACATAATCGACTTATCTTTAGTTGTGTTAATCGCTAATGTTTTCATTAATTATTATATAAGAGAATCACAAGTCTCTCTCTACCTTTGATATATAGAGACTGCTTCAACAATAACAACAGAACATCTAGTGTAATTTCCTCTAGAGTTTGAATAGGGTGGTATATATTATATACGATTATTTATATCTATTATGAAGATCGAAAAGAATCCATGTTCGAAACAATTAGAAGACAACGGAAATAACGAGTAGTGCTAAAATTGAAGAGTAAGATAACAGATATATTAGCGGAATATAGAAGGAAGACTATGGATCCAAATATGTCTATGAACAAATTATTTGTTTTTGAAGCATCTCCTTCTTTTATATCAAAAGCTCTCGAAAGAGATGCAAATGGAATTGTATCGCTTAGATCAGTTCCATTTTATATGGATGAACCTACTATTTAATAAATAAAATCCTTCTAGTTCCGAAGCAAAAAAAAAACAATAATATAGTAGCTATAGATAATAAGGGAATTAGACAATGCTCGACCGTGACATACATATCTTCGGATTTGGCTCATCTCCATTACACTCTCTCAATTTTCTCAAATATACATTTAGATGAATAACACTTGTCTAATATAATTTTTAAAGGTCAAGATTAAATTAATTTAACAAGCATCTTAACTAGGTTTAAAATACTAAATTTGGAAACCATTTTTTAATTATAGTATGCAATATCAGAGGGTGTTTGGATTGATTTAAAAGTTGGTCAAACCTACTTTTAGTCAGTTTTTGATTTCTGGAAGTGTTTGACGAATATAAAAATAACTTAAAATAAGTCAAAAAAATAACTTAAATTAAGTTAGGAAGTGTTTGACAAGATTAAAAATAACTTAAAATAAGTTAAAAACCAAAAGTAGGTCTCCCCCTATTTTTAATTTTTTTTTACTAAAAGTCATTTAAGTTTGACTTTTTATTTTTTATTTAAAAGCTATTTTTTTAAGCCGATCCAAACGGACTCTCAATCTTCTCACATATTTTGATACTCATTAATTTCAATTTATAAATTTCATCAGTAAACTTTCCTAC
>JAJOOH010014246.1:0-11313 GCA_029582605.1 Solanum gracilifrons | reverse complement strand
CCCCCCCCCCCCCCCCCTATTCACCCTATCTTGCTCCCTCCAATCCCATGCATAACATATCTCAAGATATATCTCATCAATCATTAGAGCAAACTCTTAAGTCTCCCTCTCAGTTCAAATGAGCTCCATATTATTGCTTCCTCTAAACAAAACGAAAAAGAACAGACTTCTACTACTCATAAAGAATATGAACGACATCTCCAACAATCCACCATTCCCACCGATGCCAAACCCCCTGGTAGTCTATGCTACCGAGGCTCTCCCCCCAAACCAACCCCCCTCTCTTAGATAGAGTTGGGTCTCCGGGTCCAAGCTGTTTTCTTCACGATAGACCTCAATGGTCAAGAGGTCGTGATAATTCTCCAGAATCCAAACTTTCTCTCCCAACTAGTCTCGGAGGGCATGAAGCTGGCGATGGACAATTACCTGAACCACCTATGGATCAATAATATCGTGAACCCCCTGGCTCCGGCAGTTGCACCAATGTTGCATCACAACATGTAACAACATTGGGGTCTTCCAACCCACTTCAATCCCCTCCTCAATCCAATGAGAAACCCAAAACCTCTCTTTCTTCGCTCCAGTGGAACTTACCCAAAACAACCCTCTGTTCTTTCCCTTGATATCACAACCTTCTCCAGAAATGATTCCTCTTCAAATCCCAACTCCATCAGAAACCCCCCAGGTGAACCTAGAAAGAGCTCCTACCACGGACTCGTTCACTGAAATATCAAACCTAAAATAAGTAACCCTTATGTTGTTCCCAGTGTATGTGGTCGTTCAAGTATTAAAGTGGCTCTTTTTTAAGAGCCGGGTATCGCACCCACAAAGACTTATGATTAGAACAACTCGATTTTCCAATACTTCCAGCTAAGCACAAGTGTTATCAAGATTACAAGATTGATTGATTTAATAATTTAAAAGTTAAACAAAAATTAAATAAACACGATTCAATTTCGAAGGTTTCAAACAATGATTGGGTGAAGTCCAGGGTTATACCTTTTATCAGGATTCATGCAATTTGTCTTGTTAAACGAATATTCATCAATTATCGAATCAATGATCACAGGGTTAAATATATGATTATGGTCTCCCGACCTCTAATCGCCTACGATAAATGACAACCTAACTACATCGTTGAGCGGGGATATGTTGGACCAATTACCGAGCATTTTGATTTCTTCCTGTATAATGACCAAGCAAGGTTTCTAGGTATATCCCTATCCTAGATACAAATTAATTCTAATTCTTAAGAGAAAATCATGCTCCTCATGCCCTACGTTCTATCCTCTTATTCCTCTTCCGAGTTCAATTTGGACAGTATGTTTATTTCAATGGTGATCAGGCACGAAATACAAAAAATAAAAACATAAGAAAGATTCTTAATGGCAATCCGTATGAACTCAATAAGTTACAATCATCATGTAGCCACAACCCTAGAACTAGGGAAATTAGCTACTCATAATAGTAATTTCGATCAAGCAACAATTTAATATCATAAATAGATCGAAATAGAAGAGTTCAAGAAAGAACCCTAAAAACTGATGAAATAGCTCTCCAAATCGTCGTTCTTGAAAACCCAGAATGCACATCTGAATATTAAGATGTAATTTATATGCGTGAAGATTTAATCATTAATATTGTTAGTTTTCAATATCCGAATATGTATAAAAAAAATTGTTAAAAAAAAAGAAGAAATTAAGCACTATATCAATAAAAGTTATAATCCAAACTTAAGATAACTTCTTCCAAAAAATTGTTTCAAGAATAAGATTATAGCCCGCCCAAAAAAAAAAACTATTTATTTGTTTTCTCAAACATTTTTTTCTCAAGAAACAATGATAACATCTTCCAAAGAAGTTTTGACAACAAACGAATTGTGACAAGAAGAGTTCTTCATAAATATCAATTCACCCAAGAATATTGTATATATTAAAAATATTAAATAAATACTTGCAAAAGATTATGAAAAATTACTCATTCAAAAGAAAAAAAATGGTATTTGATTGGAAAAGAGAGGAAGAAACTTGAAACTTGTCCAGAAGAGAAGCAAGGAAGAAGATATTTTTTTGATGAAAGAATGCTTATTATATTTAATAGAGGCTGAATGGTATTCAGACTTCGTTATAGATCTGATTCATTCAGTTAACTGTAGTTACTTAAGGTCGAGTAGTAGACGAGTAAGGCCCACAGTTCTAATAGGTTTTCACATGAGCTTTCCACGGCAAAGCAAGTCTACAAGCCACTGCAGTGAGTTTTAGGTCTGATTTCTTTCTCGTATTGAGATCTTACAAGTTATACGCACCCCCTGCAAGGTTACTTTAGATAGTGGTATTCTCTATATAAGACTCATTAAGACGCATTAATTTTTTCTTTTTAAAAAAAAGGAAACAAATGGACTTAATAGGCTAAATCGCAATCATTCAAATTGAGACTTAAAAATCAAACACATTTAATGGACTGAATTTGAATGATTAAGGTTCAGACCTTCATTAAGTGCAAACAAATGAGGCAGACTCTGTCACAAATCTGATTCATTTGGACTTTTTCAGACCCATTAAAAGATTTTTTAGTTGAAAACACAAACGCACTTAATGGCCTAATGTCTGAACCATTCAGATTCAGACATCCATTAAGTGCAAACAAATTAGGCCTTAATAGTATATAATGCCTACCAGTATATAATGTTTGTACTTATGCTACTCTTGCACTTTCCTTTTGAGTACAGATTGTGATCCAGAATCATCTACCCAACCTCATATTTAACGCAGCTACAAGACTTCAGATCTAAGGGTGAGCTATTACTATTCATGCTGCCACAGGTCATCTGATAATCGATGACTACTTTCCTCGGACATTGTTATTTACTTATCTAGTTTAATGACTATTCTTTGACACTTTAGTTAGAATCTTGTCAATGACTTTCGAATTTTAGAGATGTAATAGTTTAAATTTCCACACTTCTAATCTATTATAGTTGCAACTTGCAACTATTATTTCATCCTTTAACGGTTTAGATAATATGATTAATTAACTAGTTATAACATGTTTTAGTTAGTAAGATATGGTTAGCCCACCAAAAGTTAGTGTGAGTACCGATGGATGCTGAGGGCGTGCTCAAACAAACCAGTTTGAAATCTTCAATGGAGAAATGTGGTATAACATTATACTCAAGAGGCCATGGATTCATGCCATGAAAAATGTGTCTTTCACATACCATCAAGTAAGGAAATTTCCAAGGTCAAATTGCTACACTAATACCGATGGATGCCACCCCTTTTCCTTTTTACCAAAAATATACTACATACAAACATTACTACACTAATACTCAAGTTATGTGTCATAATGTCAACTTTTGAATACCAACTATTACAAAATTAGTTGTTAAAGGAAAATAGAGGGTCTTTTCAGGGGAAGAAATAAACCTTGATAATGAGGAATGAAATACATAGGATAGCATAATTTGATACAACATTTTTAATAGTCATGTTAGAGATAGAGAAAATTGTACCATAAAATTCTTAACAAAATAAGCTGCATATATCTCTAACAGCTTAATTTACCCTTACAAATGGTAACAAGAGAAAAGTCAGATGTGCTAATACATACTTTCTCAACTACAGCCTTGCTTTTAAAAATAATCAGTATTAATGGCCTCCTCATAGCAACTCTATGTCGGCTTTTCTGAACATTGCAGCAAATCGAAACTGGTGACAAAATCACTCTTCTGATCCTTTGAGCTCAACCATAATATTCATTTGTCCTCTACAACAGTACTCAAACTTTAGAAATCTTAATTTAATTTTCTTCATTCACAGAGACGGGTGTTTAAAGATATTCAACATGACTACTGAAAGTGGCCCTTTTATTTTTTTAGTTAATGTCAGTATTGTGGTGTGAGGTTTAAGAATGACCTCAACCTGTATATTAACAATACGCAACATGTTCTCTCTCAAACACCTAATATCTAAATCAAAAATATTCTTCTTAATTTTGATTCTGGAGTTCATTGATCCACCACTATACACTTGGGTTGGGTGACGGACAACAATCATCATAGTTCCCCAAGAATGGACAGATTCATTTCCACAGCATAATGGAATGAAGAGTTTAGATACATCAAGTAGTCTGCACTTCTCAGGATTGCCTCCAGGCAGAATGCTAAGGGGTAAATATAGATCGTACTTCAAATTTAAAAGTAGGTGGTTAGACATTGAAGGTTTTAAAGAGAATAAAAGAATGATGGGACTCCTTTATGGTGGCAGGTAAGGCTGATTTACTCTTAAAGAAACTGAATTCTTTAAAGCAAAGAAGGTCGAGTGTGATACCAACAACTTTGGCAGTCTAGACAGAAGAAATCAAGAGTTACAAACGAAATGCTTCAGTAGGATAAAATACAGGAACAACTTACTAAAGAGGATTTGATCCGAAATGTTAAATGTATTGATGAAAATTGAAGATGTAAATAAATGTGAGGAGATAGTATGGAGACAGAGATCTAGGAATCTTCAGCTGAAATAAGGTGACAAAGACACTAAGTGGTCGTTGTAGAGTGTATAAGAATAATGCAAAATATAGTGTATTAGTTATGCTTGCATTAGTGATGATGAGATTTTTTATGCAATGTTTGGTTTGGTGTACTAAAAATATTATACATTGCTAACTTTTTTTTAAAAAAAAAACTATTTACAAAAATACCCTCCACAAATATAGTTTTAAGGATGTAAATATTTTTTTTGGGGGACAATTGTGTCTTTAATAATGCTAATGCATGCATTAGAATCCATTGCATTACTAAAGCTTAGAAATCCATGGTATTAGTAATACACTCTTCAATACACGATAGAGTGTATTACTAATACAAGCATCAATTATGAATAGGTTAGAAAAGCGTACCAAACAAGGTACTAGTAATACACCAAGCTAATGCAAACATTATTTTCTCCAGTACACTCTACCAAACGACCCTTAAGTTATTCCAAACAATGACTAATGCTATCACAGATACAATATGATTGATAAGTTGGATATTAATGGAGAAACAGAGGAAGATCCAGAGACCATCAGAAGACGACGTTCTATCAGAACTTGTAGACTGAGAATGAAAAATAGAGACCAAGGTTCAACATGAACGAATGCATGTCCAAACAATCAGTAAAGAGGAAGACAGCTAATTAGAAGGTCCTTTCGAGGAATAAGAAGTAGCAGAGACCATTAAAATCTGTGCAAATGATAAAGCCTGGGCTTTTGCAGTTACATTAGTTTCTATCGAACATGCTGGCCAATCAAAACATCATGAAGGCAGTGAAGTACTTTCACAGACAAGGTACTTTTGAAATGAGCATAAACACCAAGTTGTATATCGAAAAAAGCGTATGATTGTGTGAATTTGGGATTTCCTAATCAATGTTCTAAATGATATGGAATTCAGTAGGAAATGCCTTAAATGGATGTTCTTCTGTATCAGCACGGTCAGATACTCAATTTTGATTAATGGTTTTCTTGTGGGCTTCAGACGAGGATGTTGAGATGGATGTGCGGGCATACTAGGAGAGAAAAGATTAAGAATGAGGTTATTCGGGAGAAGGTAGGAGTTTGTGGCAAACAAGATGAGAGAAGTGAGACTGAGATGATTTGGGCATGTGTAAAGGAGGTGTGCGACGCCCTAGTGAGGAGGTGCGGGAGACTGGTTGTAGGAGGTACCCAAAGAGGTATGAGGTAGGCTGAAGAAGTATTGGGGAGAGGTGATTACATAGGATATGGTGCAACTTCATATTACCAAGGACATGGACTCTAAATAGGAAGTCGTGTATTAGGGTAGAAGGTTAGTAGGGGTGAAGTGTTGTCTTGTTGTGCATAGGTTTAGACTTGTTAGTGCATGTCGTAGTCCTAGTCGTACCTTTGTAGTTCTTGCCATATGTCGTGTATTGTGTTTGGATTATCACACTATTTTGTTGTTGTTATTGTTCCTTTCCGGTAGACTTTACACTGCTTTTTCTTATTAACGGCTATGCTTTCTTAATTGTTTTCTACTTATTTTACTTGGGTTTGATACACTTGAGCCGAGGGCCTTTCGGAAACAACCTTTCTACCTCCTCGAGGTAGTGGTAAGGTTTGCGTACACTCTACCCTCCCAGACCCCACTTAGTGTGATTTCACTGGGTATATGTTGTTGGTTTTCTTGTGAGCTTCTTTCCTTCACAAATAGGCCTTAAGGTAGATGATCCTCTTATCTCTCTTTCTGGTTGTACTGATTATGGAAGGATTTAACAGAATGCAAAGGATAGATAGCCAGTCATAGTGGATGGATAAGAGGCTTTAAAGTGGCTAGCATTGGGTTCAACAATACGGAAATACCCTACTTTTTACATCATGATAATACACTAGTTTTTTATTCTATTGTGGAGTACATAAGGCATTTAACGTTCACTATTAACTATATTTGAAGACTTACTCTGGCCAAAAAGTAAAATGGAGGAAGAGTATTATGGTCTTTGTGAATCAAATGCCCAATATTTCAATACTTCCTAGCATACAAGAATGTCAAGTTGGAGGCTGACTAACTAGAAACTTAGGGCATTTAGGTGAGAAGAAAATTGGCAAGGGGTGATAGCAAGATGGGAAAGAAGATTGGCAAGATTATGATAGTCACTATTCCTGTTACCAGCTAGTGTAGAGAAAAGATTAGATGCCCTATGAAGAAACTCTCTCTGTCATACGGAGCTCTATTACTATTGGCCAGAAAAAAAGATTGGTGATCAAGAATCTGAGGCAGCTAATAGCAGCCTTTTGTTGAAATGGCTATTGAACTACAATAATAGAAGAACAAGCACTAGTCAGAGAAGTTATCACTAATCTGGGGGAAGAACATTTTGAGGCAAGGGGTAGCAGAGGGGGATTCTGATCATGTGGGATAAAAGGGAGTGGGCAGGGCAACTGGTGGAGGTGGTTGGTCAATTGATCTCTTGTTATTTTTTAATTTTTTTGGTATAAAACAGGATCTAACCTGGTACATCACTGTGTTGTGTATGCAGATTGCAACAGGGTGACAAGAAGAGAGTTGTGGAGTGAGCTAGAGTTACTAGAAGCAGATGTGAGGGAACATGGGTGGTGTGTGGGGACTTTAATGTCACCAGGTTTGTAGCAGAGAGAGTAAATTGTCATAGAATCTCAGGGGCAATGTTTGAATTCTCTAAGAGCATAGACTTGGAGCTGGTACATCCTCCTTCATTTGGAGGACCATTTACATGAAGGAGGGGGGAAATCACAACAGTGCATCTAGGATTGACAGGTTCCTCTATTCAGCAGATTGGGAAGGACAACTTTCTTCAAGTCAAGCAAATTTTTGTGCAATGAAACTAGGGAGACAAATAACCATATTTTTTTGCATTGCAAATTCACTGCCCAATAGTGGAATATGTTTTTCAGTCTAACACAGACTGTATGGACAATGCATGAGCATACAACGGACCTGATGAGCTGTTGGATTTGAAGAGGGGGAAGCAAGAGCTAGAATGGTGGAGGATAATACATTCATGCATTTGGTGGACAATATGGAAAGAGAGGAATGAAAGATGTTTCAAAAATAAGATTAAGTCCATTCATGAAGTCAAATGGAATAGCTTAGTGACTTTACTGTCTGGTGTAAAGAAAATTGCATTGAGGAAATAGAAGTGTTGAATGATCTCCTAGGAGCACTGTAAAGCTAGATCTTACTACATTGTAACTTTTTTTGAGGCTGGCCAGCAGTCCCTAATTGCTGAGGAATACAAGAGTACTAATTATCAAAAAAAAAAAGAAGAGAAGTTATCACTATTCTCCATATGGGGTGGGAGTATAAAGGAATGTCAAAAATTTGTAGCCCTCTTTCATCACATATTGATATTAAAGTGGGTAATGGTAGGAGGGTATCCTTTGGAATGACGACTGATTAAGGCATGGTCTCTTGAAAGAACAGTTCCCCTTACATACTCAACAATGTACAAAAGCTAGAGACTACTTTGGGCTCCTACAAAGAACTTGGCTGGAACTTCAACTTTTGAAGAAGGTAATGACTAGAACATAGGCCGGGGTGCAGAATTTTTGACAACACTAGAGCATTTTTAAGGTTTAAACAACTATGAAGATAAAGTAAAATTTGTGTTTCAGGATGTCCCTCTATGCCTCTCTTACCTCAGATGATCAACAAGCACTCTCGACTTAGAAACAAAGGAGGACAAACTATCAAAAGTTACATGTTTCTCTTGACTAGTAGCCAAAGAATCATGCTTGCCACATGAGAATTGTAGAAAAGGCACTTCCGACTTTTGTTCCAGATGATACTTGTGTGGAGGTAAACAAGAGATTGTAAGGGTGTGCTCGGTATGGACAAAAATATTTGCCAATTATCCAATGTTTGGTTGGTGAATATTTTTGGATGATATTTTTTCTAGGAAAACAAGTTCCTTAAAGTTGAGGAAAATGACTTCCCTAGTGGAAGTAAGGAAAATAAGTTCCACAAGTAGCATTCCGCATAGGTTGTGTCCACCCCACCCTCCAACACACCTCATCTTCACCCCCACTCTCTGTAACCCCATCCTCACCACCCCACCTCCACCACCCATAGTGTTTGTTTAGATTATATATAAATATTTTTAGTATATTTTTTGCTTACATACCGAACACAAGAAAATAAGTAAGAACCTCACTTATTTTCCTAGAAGCTTTTTCCTTCACACTGAACATGCCCTATAGCATCTTGTCCCTACATCTCCCTAATATGGATATTTGGTGTGTGTTGGGGAGCTGAGTAAGTAGAGGAGACAAAACAAGTTGGTAGAATCTCACTCTTGTGGTGAACTGTTTGGAGATAGAGGGATGCAATATGCTTTCAAGACAGTCATCTCTCTGCTGAATATCAAGATTAAGCCAAACATGTTTCACATTTTTATGTAAAAAGGGAATTGTAAATGAAGTTGAATCATTGGAAGATCTCATAGGGACTAATGATTTTTACTATGTAATACCCTCTATATATTGCAGAACCTTTGAGCTAAAGCAATAACATACCTTTTCAACAAGGAAAAGAAAAGAAATGGAGATACTGTGCAGGGTTTGTGGCACAGACAACCTAGTTTGCTACACTACCATGACTGCTTTGAGACTACAAAAATGGAAAATGTCAAGTAATTTCCAGTTAGGAAAAAAGTATATATCATATAGATTAAGGGTCAGTCATGCTAGAACGCTTAAACATACAAGTTGATTCGTGAAGTATTTCAGAGGATACTTTAGGTTCTCTTTTACTTATACATTCATGATGGTACCCATTCTCTCAGGACAAGTACATCACTAAGACTCTTAAGAGTCAATCAATAATAGGTACCTACTGCATGTAGAGCATCATGCCCAGTTGCTCACACTTGACCAGGGTTGATAGAAGGTGCTCTTTCAAAATATAATGAAGATAGTAGACCCACTTACCTAGACAAGACAACAAAAGAAAATCTTCAAGCCAAAATTAGGTTGACAAGCAATATTGCCCTATCACAAAGATATCAGATAAAGAAACTTCAGTTAAACGAGAACAAATATAGTCCTGATTGAGATAACCATTCAAATATCAATGTCATATACATCGTCTGATTTCTACAAGACTTGTCATTAAACAAGAATCATCAGTTGAATAGAAAATGAAACTGATATCAATTTCTAGTTTTTGTCACTCCGTAATTTTTTGAAAAGTCATTGTGCATCAATAGATCTCCATCAATTAAAAGTAAACAAGCAGCAATATGCTTGATAAGAGCATGAAAAAGAATCTAAGATATTTTCAAGGAACTGAATAAACCTCTTTGCTCTGCAGCCATTGTCTCCACTGTAGGGATTTCTCTTCAGCTTCTACTTTTCATGTATAAATCATACATCTCGGGCATCTTTTCCCTGAAAGGAAGTACACATTTCTTTTGAAAATCTGATTCAGAAAATGACACAGCAGTGTAAAGACATAGACTCCCTTTTAGCAGCTGGTTTTCTTTAAGAAATTTCAAGATTTCATTCCTTGGCAGGATCCTCTTCTCCAAGCTAAACTTTAAAAGTGGTGCACGAGAAGCCAGATAATTAGGTTCATACCCCAACTCGTTCATGAAAAACTTCAATGTAGTCCTTATCTTAGCCTCTGATGAGGCCAAACAGTAAGGAAGCTTTTGCACCATTCGGCAGATATCAGAATCAGACCATCCAAAACTGCGAAAAATATCTAATTTCCTTTCTAATTTAGATTCGTCAAGGAACACAAGTACTTCAACGCCATGAAGAAACATCCCTGAACTGAGAGGCATATGAAAATCCTTTACTAGTCGATGTACTGCTCTCTCAAACCACTCAGGACTATTGAGCAGAAACCTAGGATGCCTGTGAAAAGCCTTGAGAATATGAGGCGTTGAAAAGCCAAAATTTTGCAACAATGATATATTGGGTGGCATAACTTTAGGAAGATTGTAGGAAAGCAACCTAGGCTCTTTTATAAGAATCATAGCTACATGATGATGAGTAGGCAATAAATCTCTTAGATAAACAAGATTAGGCTGTATAATAGTATCTAAACCTCTTGTCAAAAAATTGCTTCTTGTCATAAATGTAGCAAGTTGAGATACAGATAAGCCAAGTCCTTGTAAAACCTTAATCTTGGGTTTGAGGTTTTCATCAACACGACAAAACAACAATTGAGGAGAAGAAGAAACAAGGGTTTTGATCTGTGATTTGTTCATACCCATTTCATCAAGGAGATCAAATAACAAATGCGGGTCATAGTGTCTGTGTTTCGAACGAGATAGCTTGGCGCTTGTAGAAATGGCTTCTTTTGTTGAGAAGTCAAGTGAGTTTACCAGGAACTCCGCCAATACATTAGCAGGTGCCGCCGCCGCCGCTGCAACTGTGGAATAAAGGCAGGAAAATAGATGCTTTTGTGCGCCATTGCAACTAATTCTAAACATCAAAACATGCGATCTTGTTATTTGTCGGCGGTATTCTTACTTCCCCTCCGCAGTAGAATGTAGATGACACTTTAGATTAGGGCCGGGGGCGTGTTCAGTTCAGTTCAGTTCAGTTCAGTTTGTAAAATTGATTTTCCGTTTGCGGTTTGGTGAAAAATGTTAGTACTACTGATTGAAATGAGTTTGGGGTTCAATATGAGAGTCAGTCTCGAAAGCGACTAGTAATTATGATTGGTGTAATTACAACGGTAGCAATTCAATTATATAATCTAGTAATTATATTGTTGTGTTTTTTGTTTGTCAGTAATTACAAATTATTGTTTGGTTATAACTTATACCA
>JAJOOH010014244.1:0-10079 GCA_029582605.1 Solanum gracilifrons | reverse complement strand
CCCTTGGAACGATAGATAGTGATTGTGTTGTCTTGTTGTATGTGACTATAAGTCTAAATGTAAGTTTCGACTTAGACTTCCAAATTTTGTCTTAAATATTTGTTAAAATGATTAATCGAAATCTTGAGAATGACAAACTAGCATGATTCAATGTTGAAAATGCATGGTTAGACTAGGATATTGTTGAAAATGGTTCACGATGTGGACTTGAAAATAAAAAAATGGATGAAATCTGGCACAGATCACATCGACGATACCCCGACTACGGACTGCAGATCAATCTACTGACCATAGATTAGGTTCTCGGTTGGATGCACCTGAAATTTCACTAAGTGTGAAACCACGGATGTAGACTAAGTGAAAGTGAATTCAAGCCGGTACATCATAAATAAAAAGAGAGGCTTCAGTTTCTTGCTTATCTATGGAATATCGCATTGTTACTGGCCTTTCCAGTCTGTAGATCAATATGCAGACCGTTCTGCACATCCATTGTTTCTATCTGTGACCAAGATTGTTGATCCTCTAATCCACGGAAGGGTTCCACGGACCGTAGATCAGTCTACAGACCGTAGATCTCCTCCGTGGAAGACCATTGTAGCCTCTGTCTGAAATTTTCTTGGGACTTTGTTACTGTTCGTTTACAGTTCTAAAATGTTTTTTAGTTTGTTTATGGTTAGTTTTGGAACTAATATCACTTCCACATGTACGATAGCACCCAAGAAGCTAGTCACCTACTCAAAACAGGGTAAGTCAAAATTTGTTGCTCCTAGCTTCAGGTTAATCAATGAGGACACAGACACGGAAAAAGATCCAGCATACGTTCCTCCCAACACAGGGACTTCCCCCACTGCACCCCGAGCACCAGAGGCACCCCAAGAAGGTGATCACCGACGTAGTCAGTGTCTCCTAGTCTGATGAGGAGCACACACTGATCCGGTCACCAAGTGGAGCTGATTTCAGTTCAGCTACTGGGTTTGGGTCTAGCTCCGAGTCTACCCATGCTTCGGGCTCTGAGTCTAGTCATGCTTCAGGGTCTGAGTCTTCCCATGCTTCGGAGTCCAATGCCAAGTCAGCCAGAGGGTCCAGCCAGAACGAACAAGCCACCTCATCTGATGAGGCCACTAGCGCAGAGTCGGTACCCATACCAAGGAATGAGAACCCTACTCCAGTGGCCGGTGAGCCAAACAAATGGTGTGTTGAGGGCCAATGGTAAATCTATCGGAATGCCAAGATGATTAATGACAAAGAGAAGATGGCCCGAATTGTTACAGAGGAGCGCAGAGTCCTCACAGGGAGCTTGCACACTGTTTCCGACATCCACCGTCTTTTTAACCTTCACTAGTGTGACTGGATGGCTCGATACCCAGGTACTTAAAGTGAGGAGATTGTACGGGAGTTCTACGTCTCCTATGCTGCCACTCTCCGTGGCTCGATCTCCAAGCGATCAAAGCCCATAGCCCAGGATCCTCTTATTTCCACAATGGTCTGGGGTTGTTCGGTGGACATATCACGTGCCACCATCAGCTACTTTCTCTATGGGCCTACCACAGGTCACTCTTGGTCTCTAAACACAGCGGAGTTTGTATACAGATAGGACATCGTGCGGAGCGGTACTTTTCAGAGGAATGCTGACCAGCGAGAGGCTGTTATACTATGGTTGGCTAAGTACATTGATGCAGATAGCGAGCGTGCGGAGTGGGTCGCCACACCACGGTTGGTTATCCGAAAGGCCACATTAAATTTTGCGGCCAAGTTCTTCGGTTGTTGGTGCGTAACAGGGTGTCGCCTAGAAAAGCTGACAACCAACTCACTTGGGACAGAGTAGTCATGGTTGCAGCATTAGTAGCAGGAGTGGAGATTGACTTTGCCCGCATGCTGCTGGCAGAGATTCATGAGAGGGCATTCAAGACCTCCACTACTTACCCTTTTCCATGTTTGATTTTCCAATTGTGCAGGGACTCTGGAGTGCCGATCTGGCATTGTGATATGTTGATCCACCCTACCGGGGCTTTGGATATAGGACTCATCTGAGATGAGGCAAATGTGGCGGTACCTCGCAGAGAGTCCAGGTTGAGGTACCTCTCTTGGGCGCAAATCTTGCAGACACGGTGGGGCAGGCACATGGCGGTGACCCCATTATACCAGATCTCTCTGATTCTGACCCGACCTCCTCTTCCCAGTCCGCTAGTATGGCTCCTAGTTAATCGCGGTCCATACCACAGTTAGGAGCTACTGCTGTCCCGTTGGCAAGAGTTCAGAAATTAGAGGCTCAGATGGTCACACTGCTGCATCACATCCAACCGCGGATGCAAAAGTCGATAGCCGTGTCCGAGGCCCGAATGGAGCGAAGGATGGAGGGCATGATGGACAGGAAGGTCCAGGCTGTTATTAAGTGTCTTGATGCATTTGAATTACGAGTCCTCGAGCGATCAGCCCTGGCCATAGATATGTCCTCTTTTCAGGCTGAGTTAGCCAATTTTCGGACTGACGTTAATGCCATTATTTCCACCCCTACAGTTGAGCCTCAGGCTGCACCTTCTGTACTGGCTGATAATATTATGTTGGATGCTTTATTCAGTGGGACCGCCGATGAGGGGTTTAAGCCTACACATGCCAAAGGAAAGAGGCACTGTTCTAGTCGCACTGAGGAGGAAAAAGCTCATAAGAGACAATGTAGGCAGGAGAAAGAGGATAGGAAAGCTTTGATTTTAGATGAAGAGTTGCGCCAGCGGAGGGTCCATGTGAGTGTTGCAGGGGCATCGAGTTCTGCCCCAATTGTAGAGGTCCCGCATTTTGTGAGGGACGTTGTGAGCACCACTAATGGTGCTATGATGGATTATGTGGGCACTACAAAGGGTGACCTAACCATTGTTCCGACGGACTCCGGGAAACCGGACCCACACGCTCGTTCATGATTATTCGGCGCTATGCACCACAAGTTTTCTTTACCTAATACATTATCTTTTATTGTTCTTGTATGCATTGGGGATAATCTTATCTATTTTTGTTGGGGGTGGGGTAAATGGATTATGAATGATAGGGTGAAGTCTGAGTAACCCAACTCATAAATCCTCTCTTGGGGTTTTCTTGCCAGTGTTCTTTTTCCCAAAGAGACTGTTTAATTTCTATTAAACCGGCATGTGTTAGGATTGTATGTATAGCAGCATGAAAAATAAATGAAGAATGATGGCTTATGAAAAATATACCCATCCAAATTTTGTGATGGGTGCTAGACTTGGTAGGCTAAGACAAGTTGAATGTGTTGGCTCTTAGGATGACATGATAATGAATCAACTTGATGGCATAACTTAAGCTGAAACTTAAACTAGGTAATTTGGTAATCTGATAATGAAACTATCTGCCAAGTGTGTGTGAGAATAGTTGATTGCTCAAACAGTTTTAGTGCAAAACTAAAACTTGCCTAGTTAGTGCTGCTAAGACAATTCAATCTAGAGGTTAGGAAGTGATCATAGGCCCTTGTTATGATAAGTCCAAAAATTGCCTAAAAGAAGGATCCAACCAAATAAACTAAATGCTCCCTTTGATTCAAATACTTTGAGCCTAAAATTAGACCATTTCTTTCTAATCCCTGAACTCACCTTCCCATAATCTACTATGTTGGCGCCGGTCCCTCCTTTGACATGTGCACCTTGACTTAGGCCAAAAGCCTAAGTTGAGGGTGCCTAATGTAAAAAGTAACTTCACTCTTGGCCCTGACCCGGCATCGGGTATTGTGCACCTCAACCAATGGAAAATCCATAAGTTGAGTGTGGCTATGAAAGAGGAAATCGAAAGAAAAATGGGTATTAAAAGAGTTTGATGTTGAAAAAGAGAGAAAAGGATGCGACTTGTTGAAAGCTAAAGAGGAGCATTGTTATATAAAAAAAATAGTTTAACAAGCTACAAGGTCGAAAGCCACATCTGTGGTTGAAGAAAATCAAGGGAAAGAAGGCACAACAGTAGGATGGCAACAATAGGGTAAAACGAGGTTGAAAGCCTAGTGTAATGTCAAGGAGCGCAGAAAGTCGCTAAGAATTACCCAAATGTACCACACCTGACCCTGAACCTACGTTATAAGTCAAGAAAGTCCTATAGTGATCCTAGTGTCTAGTTTGGAGAAGTCTAAGTAGTGAAAATAAGGGCAAGCCTATGGTACTGAGCACCAACTGTACTTGAAGTTATTTCTGAGTGTGAGTGTTGAATGGATCCTCGTATTTAAAAATTCATAGTCATTGCGTGAAAGAAAAGGAATTTCGTTTGATGTAAGGGCACTAGTTACATTATCGGAAAGTTGGTACTTTGGTGATAGTGAAACAGTGTATGTTGTGTGTTGGTTGGTCGATTTTTGTCATGGTTTGATCCGCATGAATTAGTTTGTCAACTCTAAGAGAACAACTTTTGCTCCCGGATTAGTGAGTGGAATAGAGAGCAATGTGATTGCTTGTTCTTTAAATGCTTGCTTTTATACAAGTGTTGTTTAGATTCATAGTGCGTCGCTTGAGGACAAACAACAAATTTAAGTTGAGGGTGTTGATATACCATCAGTTTATCGTATTTCTAATACATTTCACTTACAAGGTGTGTGTGTCTAGGGACTTTTTGTATTGGTTTTTATGTGTTTTTATCATATTTTGTAGGAAAGATGTTCAGGCGTGGAAGTATAGAGGCAGCTGAAAGAACTGCAGAAAAGGTCATCTACGGAGGTGATCTACGGACCGTAGGTCCATTGACGATCCGTAGGTGATGGCCGTAGATCAACAGGCAAGGCATGGAAGGCAAATCAGGGAAATATGACCGAGTGTTGAACCACGGTGGATCTACGGACCGTACTGATGATCCATAGATCGATCTATGGTCCATACTGCAGCTCCGTCGTTTGCTTCAGAGAAGTTGATTTTTTCTGAAGCTGAAATATTTTCCAAGTCTTGACTGACGGAAGGGACTCACGGACCGTAGAACCATTGAAGGTCCGTGAGTCAATCTCGTGGAATGAAGACGCGTGCCTGAACAAACTTTCCTTAATATCTTTCCCTTTTAATTTAGGACTTTTTTTTCTATAAATAGGGCATGTAAACCTCGTTTTTGGGGTTTGATTTTATTACTTTTATTCTAGTTCTTGACTTGGGAGATTAACTTGCAACTTTAGCAACTATTAATTTCCTAAGTTCGTTGTGAAGATTTGTGTGTTGCAATTCAAGTTGAATTTCTGAGTTTATTATTACTCTTACGTAAGTTCATAATTCTTTCATTTAAAACAATGTACAACAATTGTGTTCATATGAATATGGGTAACTAAACCCCACAACTAGGGTAGTGGGAACCATGAGCGATTAACAAAGTATGAATAATAAATAAGCAGTTCTTTAATAGTGTTTTGCATGCATTGATAATTATTTCGTTTAGAAGTCTTTTTAACGAGTGCATGCGTTAGAACTTGCCTTGTTGCTACTTGCCGGACCAAGGAGGTAATCAACAAGAAATGAATTATCAACATAGATTTAGTGTGATAATATCTAATAGGCTAGTGTCGATTGGTGCGAAGTAATAACTAAGCCAAACATCGATTATGATGTGTAATATGAGGTAAAGGTAAGGGTTACTAAATTATACACACGTAGCCGGACCAAGGTACGGGGTGAAATTCTCTAGATGCCTGACCAAGAATTTAGAGATAGCTAACTTATCACATTGCATGTAGTACACTAGGAAAGGATTGCTATTACTAAGAATACTGCGTTATGAGCTTTTGGAGAACACGTATACCCTAGTTAATTCTCTCATCTTGATAACAACCGAAATTGACTTTTGTTTACTGATTACTTACTGACTTATTACAATTTGTTTCACAAATTCCCCCCTTTTTAATTACTTGTTTGTAGAATTAATTTGACTAATTGAATATAATTGTTGGTTAAAGTAAAGTCTAAAACATTTTTTCCTCGCGGGATCAACTCCAACCTACAAGTTGGGTTCTTTACTTGATAATGATCGCTTATGCTTCTGTAGGGAGGTGTAATTTGAGCGTATCAAACACCACCTCTGAGACAAGAGAAACTTGTGCGAAGGGTGTTCCCTAGTGGCGACTCGCCGAACGGATCGGCGAGGAAAGATTGTGTTCACCAAAATGCACAAGTTTATCAGTGAAGCTGCAAGCAGAAAGGCGTGAAAAAAAACAAAGGGAGGTTCACTAAAACCGCCAAAAGGCACAGTACATCATCGATGAAAACGAAGATAAAAGGGCGATGGACAAGGGTGACCGGCGATTTGCCGACTGGTCGGTGAATCCCATTTTTCCTGGCTGATCTGCCCAAAAAAGACCAAAATTTGGATCAGTAGAAATTGCCACTCTTTTCAAGAGAGATGATTATTCAGTCATTGCGGATACAAAAAGAGAGAACAAAAACAATATTCATGTTGATTTGAAGCATTTTTATTAGAGATTTTAAGTTGAGTGTTTTAATCGAAAGAAGATTTATCCACTTTAAGAGTTTGGAAATCAATACCTAGTTGTGGAGCATGTATTATATAATGAATTTTCTTCTTTTATGATGAATATTTAAAACCCTATTCTTGGGGGTTTGACCATGTGATTAATTGCTTAATTTAGCTAAGTAGGTGTTAGGTATTATCGATTGTAGTGCTAATACGAAGTGGGTCTTATTTATTGTTGTGGTTATATTAGCTTGTTGGATGTTATTTCAATATGAGTTACTGTTTTTTTCTTGCTTGAGAAAGAGGTGAAAAACCAAGGTGATAAATTGGCACTCGTAGTGATTGGGTCATGGTGGGTTCAGCCTGAGAGAGTGAATCCCAAGTTCCATTCTACGTATCTAGTTGGAGAGAGTACATATAGTGAGGTTGTGGACTGGATTTCATACTTAGCATGTTGAGGTTCGAGAAAACTCAATTGAAACGAGGTAGTTGTTCAAGATAAAATTATCTCATCTAAGGTTTATCCTACCCATGAATATTTAGTAACTTTGGTAATCACCTGACACCCATTAAGTGAGAATGGGTAATTAGTCAGACATTCCCCTAGTATCTTTTACTTATCTGATTACTCTTGTTAACTGTTGTGGTTGTGGTTGCTATCTGATCTAAAACCTCATGTCACCCTTCTAATTTAATAAAAGTTTGTGATAATTCCTATTCCTACAACTATTAAAATCACGGCTATAACTTCATAATTGAATTCGAAACGAACTACTCCCTATGGGATCAACCCCGACTCAGTTGTTGGGCTTATACTAGATTACGATCATATACACCTAGTATCTGATGAGGTGTTGTTGAAACATTAATCATAATGTGATCAAACTTATGGCTCATAGTGTAGCCAATCAGAATAGTCAGCAGGTCCCAATTCCTACTAATACCAATGTTAGGTCGACTAGAGCTAAAGTTTGAGATTCTGTTAGGATAAATCTACCTGAGTTTTTAGGGTCGCAAGTTGGTGACGACCCACATAATTTCATTGACGACGATAAGAAAATATTTGGAGTGAAGCACGTGACTGGTAATGATAGGGTAGAGTTGGCATCCTGCCAGCTTAAGGACGTGGTTCACATATGGTACAGTCAATGAAAACACAACAGGGGCTACTTTGTCTTTTGTAACTCCGTATATATCAGTAATCTTAGGTGTTAGTCTAGAAACTCTTCCAGAACCCTTCTCAGTCTCTACTCCAGCTGGTGACCCAATTATAGCTAGACAGGTATATAGAAACTGCTATATCACAGTCTCATAGAAAGTCACCTTAGTAGATCTTGTAGAGTTAGAAATGGTTGATTTCGATATCATTCTAGGCATGTATTGGTTACATTTCTCTTATGCCTCCGTCGATTATAGAACTAGGATCGTTTGGTTTATGTTTCCAATGAGCCAGTCTTAAATGAAAGGGTAGTAGCTCAGTGCCTATAGGTCGAATTATCTCTTACTTTAAGGATAGAAAAGATATCTAGAGGGTGATATAGGACAGGTTGAGGAAAAAGGGAAGTAATTAGGAAAAGATTTTCATCGGCTTGCTCGCGTAGGAGTTAGTCTTACGAACACATCATATGGTGGTGTGATAGTCCAGAATAGATCAGAACATTATTGGTAGTGGAGGTTAAGGGAAAACAGTACAGTGATCCTATATTATTTTAGTCGGATGGTGCAGTTCAACAGTAGAGAGTAGTGGTTTTTCTCCTTAAGGGGAGATGGTCACTTATGTGTTCCTAAGGTGGATGTATAGTTGAAGTAGCAATGAAGGCTAAGTATCCTTATCTCCTTCCTTCTGATTCCGTTTCAGCTTGAGATAATAGTTTCCTCTCTAGTCTCTAACTTTACTCGTGCTTAAATTCTGTTTTAGTGTGTTGTTCCTTCGGTTTTTCTTGCATTTTCAGCTTATTTACGTAATCTTGGAACCCAGTTCAGTATGATATCAATTTCTAGTATTTAGTGGTACGGATTACAACTTCTTCCCTCCATACTCAGCTATTTTAGACTTCATTCTAGAACGAATATTCCCAAGGGGAAGATATTCTAACACCTCGGATTTGAGAAAATCGAAAAATAATTGCAGCTCTGCAGACCTGGTACAAGAGTCACGGAAGCCACCTACTGTCCATGGTCTGACACACAGTCCATAGGTGGGGTCCATCGTTGAGTACCAAATATTTATGGTATCTTATCCCACCCACGATCGACCAGTACGGGCTGCGGTTGGAACTATGAACTGTAGGTCTGACCGTAGGTGAGGGTCAATAGCCGGTTAGAGAGAAATTATTGTTTGGTCAACTTAGAATGGTCATAACCCTTAGTACAAAATGAATTTGGTGGCCCATGACCTACACAATGATAGATAATTAAATCTTCTTTCCAACGCCACCGAGTTAGCTAAAATCGCATCTCTGAGTAAAACGTTATGCTCGTATAGTGAAGCCCTGTTAGGCAGATCATGAACGATGAACCCAAACGATGGTCGGTAGGTCAAACGACGGACCTTCGTTCCCTCCGTTGATGGGCTTCGCCAGATTAACTCAGGGTTATTTTGGTCCTTTCCCATATGTGTTGGGCACTTAAACTTCATCGTTTCATGCCTAAACTATGTCGTTTTACTCAGTTTAAGCCTAATAACTTAGTCAAACATACCCAAAAACTTTATTCACTAAAAATTCATCAAACCTAGATCAAATGAGGCGACTCAAACCCTTCCAAGAACGCAACAGGTTTTTTGCAGTTCCAGGCTCGAAATCGAAGGATTTCTCCGTAGATTTCGTCACCAGGTATGTGGGATTTCACTGGTGGATTCCTTTAGTCCATTAGGTCCTTAGAATTCTATCAGATTCTTGATTCCTATATCTTTCTTAGACCTAGGATTTCTAAAACCATATATATTAGATGTGATTTAGCTGTTAGAATATTCCTAATCAGATTATCATGTTTTTGTGGAATTGTTCCTTAGTTCTTTGCAGGAAACTCAAAACCCTAATTGTGTAGATTCTTTTGGTTCACGAATTACACATGCTAGGTTAGTTAAACAAATATACATACTCCAGTTTCCAACGTCACATTATCAATATTTTTCAGCATGATCCCTATTTTGAGTTATAAATCTTGAGAAGCTTTTTAAAGCCAACACTTGAGTTTTAAACTGAGTATTTGAGAAAGTTAAGATGAGTTTTGAGAAAGATCTTCTAAAACATGATTGATATGACAATCGAGTAGGCCATCAATGTATAATTATTATGGTATCCAGATATACCATCAATGTTTATGCAGTATGACTTCCCGAGTTATCAGTGATGATATTATAATATGATTTTGAATTGGTTTTGAGAAAGAGTTTTCAAGTATGAGTATCTGCATGTCAGTATTTTGAGCTATTCAGTATTTTAGTATTTCAGTCATAATGTAACATATATATATATATATAT
Organism: Solanum gracilifrons; assembly: GCA_029582605.1. Taxonomy (NCBI): domain Eukaryota; kingdom Viridiplantae; phylum Streptophyta; class Magnoliopsida; order Solanales; family Solanaceae; genus Solanum; species Solanum gracilifrons. Next base: position 162 of record JAJOOH010014244.1, on the reverse strand, counting down.
ATATATATTCAATTGGGAGTATGGTTAGCACCGAGGGGACTAGGGTTTCAGCTTACCCTCATTGTCCCAAAATTACGTGCCCCTGTAGGTTAAGTTCCCTCTGTTGGGCAACAGTTTTAGTGACCACGCTAGTCATGCCTATATACCACTGGCACGGTATAT
>JAJOOH010014243.1:0-10765 GCA_029582605.1 Solanum gracilifrons | reverse complement strand
TGTTCGTTAATTAATTAATATATATATATATATATATATATATATATATATGGGACATTTTAGTCTTAAAAAAATCTGCTTCTGTAAAGCATAATTTTTTAGCTTCTTCCCAACAGTAGAAAATTGTTTCCGCTTCTATTTAAAAGCAGTTTTACATGATTGCTAAACACTTATTTTTTTAAAAAAAATGTTTTTTTCTCAAAATAAGTGTTTTTGGACTCCTACCAATAATGCCAAACAGGCTCTTAGTCTTGAAAAAAATAATTCCTACTTCTGCTTTTTTTTAGGGCATCTCCAATCTTATACTCTATTTTACTCTCTACCTATTGAGTTCTCTATTTTTTAAGACAACCAACTCCAACTCAATTCTCTATTTTACTCCCTAAAAAAGAATGTTCTTCTTCTCTCCTTAATATTATATTATTATTTATTATTTCGTAATATAATTCATTTCTTTCTTTTTCCCAAATAATCACTTTATATAATTTTCATGTGATATAAAATTATATTTTTTCAAATTTTTATTTAATATAAAATTATATTTTATTCTAAATTTTTAAATAACATAAATTGCAAGAAAATATTATATAATATACAAATCAATGGATAAATTCAAATAAAAGTGAAATACAATTACATAAACACTCAACTGTCAAAATTATTACGTTGCTCCCATAAATACTCTACTAATACATTACGGAGTTCAAAATGAGCATATTTGTCGTTAGTTTTTTTTATGTCTAGCTAAAAATTGTTCAAATCAAAGATTTTCATCTACCACTGTTTATGTTGTTGGAGCCTCTACTAATACATCCTCGATTATTTTGTTGTGTAGTATAATACATGCAGTCATTATATCATGTAACACCTTCTTTCTCAAAAACGTGACGATCCTGCAATAATTGCAAAATGTGATTTCAAAACTCCAAATGCACGTTCAAAAATTAATAATAAAATCAAAGTATATTACTAACGGAATTTTTTTTTAAAATGAAATATTATTAATTCTGGATGAAAGTAGTATATATTAAATAATATATATTTTAAAAATATTATATTATGTTTAAAAAGAATTATGAATATTAGATATTTTAATGATACTATATGTAAAATAATTTGTTAATTAGAAAATAATAGAAATAATATTGAAATATTGAAAAAGTGAAGAGAATGTGAAAAGTAGTTCTCCAAAATATTCAACTCTCTAAAAATGAAGAATAGAGTCTAAAATAAAGAGGGGTTGGAGTGTCATTCCAAATATAGAGAATGAAGAGTAAAATAGAGATAGGTTGGAGATGGTCTTAAGAAGCAAAAAATTTTAGCTTCTTCCCAATAGCAGAAAAACTGTTTCTGCTTCCACTTAAAAGCAATTTCTTTATTTTTCAAAAAAAATATTTTTTCTCAAAATAAGTGTTTCTAAACTCCCAACAGATACGTCAAACAGGCCCTAAATATCTATTATAAAAAAATAATTTAATTTTTATTTTTAGTAAATAAAAATGTACATATTCAAATTTTCAATCAATATTCTACCTTTTTTTTAGAGGGGCAAAAAATCTTTAATTGTTATTTTTTTTTCTAATCTTACAAAAATATTGGTGTTATCTTTTTTTCCCCCTAATTCTGTGTAAAATAATATACAAAATATAAAATATAAATATTAAATAATAATACACAAATGTAAAATAAAATAAATATAAAAATAAAAAATATGTTTTAAAAAAATAAAACTTAACAAAACTTATTAGATATGCTAATGACATTAATTAATAATGGATCTATTGGTAAATATGTATATATGAAAGGGATATTGTAGTCTTGAAAAAAAAAAAATTTGCTATATTTTTTTTAAGAAGCACACAATTTTAGCTTCTTCCCAATGGCAGAAAAATTATTTCTACTTTCATTTAAAAGTAGATTTACTTATTTGCCGAACACTTAATTTTTCAACCAAAAAAAATCTCAAATAAGTGTTTCTTGTCTCTCACCAACAATGTCAAACAGGCTCCTAGACTCCTACCAACACTAAACTAGTAGAGTTACTACTCAATTATGTAATGATTTAAGGTTGTTCATACTCTTAATCAAACAGTACCTCTGATTATTTGAATATTGTTGATCCTTAACTTCAATATTTCTTCTCAAGTTAGAGAGAAATGGAAAAATCACTCCTAGCTTACTTAGAAAATCAATAAGCACTTGCTTTGTCAAAAGTATGGGTGTCAACTAAGTGACTAACTAGTCCTTGGACCTTACAAATTGCGTTAACAGTGGTCTCCTGGCTACTTTTTCTCGAACAAAATGATAGTTCATTTCTACATGTTTGGTCCTTAGCATGCATGACTAGATTTATCATTATATATAAAGCACCCAAGTTTTCATAAAACAAGGAGGCACTATCTTAAGATAAACTCCAACGTCATGAAAAATGTAAATGATCCATGTCATTTTAGGTGCAGTGGCTGCCTTATTCAGCTCCAACACTAGACCTGTAATGACTCGATCGGTCATTTTTGGAAAGTTTCATGAATTTATCATTTTCCCCTTCTTATATTGTTCATGGGTCTTCTATATTTGAATTTTGAAAAGTTGGTCTTGAATTTTGAGTTAGAGGTTGATAATTTTGGTAAGTTTTGAGTTTGAAAGGCTAAGCGGTTAAGAAAGTGATTGTCGGTGTCTTTTGGAGTTTCGAGTGTTGGATTAGAATTCCGTCAATTTCATCAGTCCCGAAATATGAAATCTGGTTTGTGAGAGTTGTCGATTTCTGATTATGAGTCTTTTTGAGGATTTGAGGTCCTAAGTTGTGAAATTATGAAATTTTAGCCTCTGGTTGACCTTGGTCAATATTTAGATCTTGGATGCTTGGATCGAAATTCCAAGAGTTCTGTTTGATTCGAGGGATGATTTTAGGCCTAGGTGAGGTCTTGGTTGATTTTTCAGTTGAAAGGTCTCGAACTTGTTTTAGCATTTTTAGATGTTGAGTTAGTTTCTTGTGGTTTTCACAGATATCGGGTCAAGGAGACCTCAGATTCGTGTTTTGACGATTTCATTGAGTCCGAAAAGTTGAGTATAATTGATTTTCATATGTGGTTTGTGAATACGGAGTTTCAAACAAATCTCGAGGGCCTTATCGTTGTTTAGAGTGTTGTTGATTTTCTAATGTTTGTGTTCTGGTGCACTCCGATTTTGCGAGGGATGGCTCGCTTTTGCTAGACTCGCTTTAGCAAGATTTGTTTCTCTTATGTAAAGGGTCAACCCTTGTTGACCTTTGCATTTGCAAAGAAACCTTCGCTTATGCGACCTTAGGTTTTGCGATACCCGTGTTTTTAGAGAAAGCGAACCCCTGATTTCTTTTGCGACAATCAGAGAAGGTTTTTGGCCTATCATTTTGGGGTTTAAGTCGCATTTCACCATTTTTGAGTTTTGAGGTGGCGATTTGGTCCAGATTTTTTAGGAAAATTTTGGGTGACGATTCTTAACTTCAAATCTTCAATTACGCCTTTATTATTTATGGTTGTATGTTCTCAAATCAAGCTTTTTAAATGAGAAATTTGGGGTTATCTTTAGCAACCCAAGAACTTAGAAAAATGGTGATTTTGAAGTAGTTTTGATCCCTTTTTCGAAATGGGTTTCACTAATGAGTTTCAAAAGTCTTAAACATCATTTTCAAGTATTGTTTTCCGAATTCAAACCTCCTTTTTGAAATTGGGTTTTGAGTTGATTGACCTATTTCTCTATATAATTGATATGAGAATTCTTGTTTCCGATTAGTGATTGTGAGCACTTGATTATTATTATAGATTGTATGGCTTTGGAAGTGATTCGAAAGGGGAAGACTCAACTTTTGGAGTGACTGTTGATTGATCTAAGTCAAATGATCTCCTAAACCTTGTATTATAATAGAATTTGTGTACTTTCTTGTTGCTTGTGTGTTGGGAGTAATGGGGATGAAGTAAATGGTTTAATTGTCCACTTGATACTCTAAATGAATAAAAAGGGGTTGAAATGAAAAAGACTATGTGATGAACATGATGATGTGAATTGCCTTATTGTGTCTCGTGTTGGTTGTTTGATGAAATGTTGAAAGCATGAATGTGGACTTGAATTATGTGAATTGTTTTCTCTTTCATGTGGTGTGATATTGCATGTATGCATTGATTGTGAGCACCGTGATGAGATATATGATGACTTATGATGCCGAGGTCTTTATCGGTGAGTTTATGATATCGAGGTCTTTGTCGGCGAGCGTTGTGATGCCAATATCATTTCCGACAAGTGTTTAAAAGTCGATAGGAAATGGCTTCGGCTAATGATTCGATACAAAGCCGATGAAAAATAATTTCGGCTAGTGATTTGATATTGTACTGGTGGAAAATGGTTCCGGCTAGTGATATTGTGACTTGATGCATTTGATGTTTATGCGTGACTTGCTTGCTAATTGTGATTTATGTACTTGTTGCGTGTGAGTGAACTACTTGAATTTGAGAATAAGTTACTTGATTCGTTTGGTTGTTGATTTTGACTATTGAACTGTGGATATTGGACCTTGTGAGTCATGCATTGTAGAATTGCTAGGTTGGGACGATTTCTTTGTAGATTGTAGTTTGAGGAGGTTCGTTTGAAGTGTAAAGGGTATTCATTTTCTAGCTAGATGCCTTGTTTATTAGATTGTTTGTTGCGTACCATGTTGTTGGTATTCACCCCTTGCTTTGCAATTGTGTAGGTTCTGAACCCGGACCCATGTGATCTTCTTCTTCTTCTCCTGAAATTCGAGGCTTGTTAAAGGACTTGAGAGGTAGTTTCTTGTTATCATGGCGGGCCCTTTCTCCCTTATCCCTAAAGCTTTATTCTATTTGAGAAATAAAGATTAAGACTTGTAATTATTTCTTAAATTTCGCACTTTATGCAATGTAATGACTTGTACACGTGACAACCAAGTTTTGGGGATTTGTTTAGAATAATTTTTTTTCTGCCTTAATTTGTCTTTTTCTTACTTTATATTTCTGTATTTTTTTCATTTTGTTGGGTTAACGCTAACTCTTTTTGGTGGGAATAGACAAATGTCATCACGTCCATTTTTGGGTCATGACAAATGGTATCAGAGCCCCAGGTTCATAAGTCTCATGTGTGCACAAGTCAAGTCTAAGTAGAGTCTTGGAGATTGATACAGAGACGATGTACTTATCTTCAAGACGCTACAAAGATTGTTAGAAAACTTCCTTCTATTCATATTTTCTTATCGTGCGTGATTTCCTTTGCTAATGTTGAATTGTCGCATGTTGCTTTGGCAGACGCAATGGACCAGAACTTTTGTTTCCAATAGTATAATGTAGGCAGTCGATGAGCTTGTTGCTGAAACCCCAACAAGGGGTAGATGGAGGGCCCGAGCTACAAGTCGTGCTCGTGTAGTAGCACTGACTAGAGGTTGTGCCCGTGGAGAAGCACCAGCCAAAGGTCTAGCTAGAAAGGCTTCTTTAGAGCCATAGGTTGAGGTTGTTGATGACCAGGTTCCTCCCGAGTTTGGAGCTCTTTTGTTTCATGAGACTTTGTTAAGGATGCTAGGTGTGTTAGAGAACCTCTCTTAGGGTAGTGCGACAGGTACACCACAGTGTGTTCCGATGAGGGTAAAGGCGCAGACCCCAAGTCAGCAACAGACTTTGGGTATATATGTTCAGGTGGGCCAGCCACCAGTGGTTCCTGCATTGACTATTGGTGCATAGATTACTCTCAAGGTTATTCTGACAGCGGCTGATCAACAATGTTATGCGAGCTTTCAAAATATGAAACCACCCCAGTTTCAGGGGTGATAAGAGCGAGGACGCTCATGAGTTCTTGACTTTGTGCCATGAGATGCTCGAGCCAATGGGTATGGTGGATGCACGCGGTGTCCGTTTTGTTGCACTTCAGCTTCATAGTCGCGTCAAAGATTAGTGGAGGACTTTTGTAAGGTCTAGACTAATTAGATCTCCCCCGGCAAATGAGATGTGTTCTCTAGTTCTTTTCAGGGCTGCTTCATTCTTTGGAGTATGAGAGAGGAGAATCGTATAAGATTTGAGAGCTTGACTCAGGGAAATTTGTCTGTGACAGAGTGTGAGGCCTATTTCTATGAGGTTTCTAAGCATGTTATGACTACTGTTCCTGATGAGACAGAGAGAGTTCACAAGGTGTTGAGAGGGTTGAATTTCTCTACCAGCTCGTATGTGTTCCGAGCAGCCAGAGAGGGAGCTTCCTTCTAATATATTGTGAGCATCGCCAAAGAGGCGGAGTTGATGCTTTTAGAAGAGTTTGGAGAGCCCTAAAAGGTTTGTCTTCTAGTCAGTTTTATGGAGCCTCATCTGGAGGTAAAGGTTCACATAGAGGCAGTAGCTTCTTTTAGCATTGTGAACCGGTTCATACTTTTATGCCAAAAGCTAACAGTGGGCAGTCAGCCTGATGATCTTATGGTTTTGGCCGAGGTAGTCATGGTAGTTCGTCTAGTTCACAACAATAGTTATATGTGCCGAGATCTTGCTTTACTTGTGGGGATCCAGGTCATATGATGTGACAGTGTCCTCTTCGGACTCACTCAGTTCCCCAACGTACTTATTCAGCTGCTCCAGCTAGAGATTCAGTGCCTCAGACCAGGGGTCGAGGTAGATGTCAGTCAGGTAGAGGTGGTAAGACTTTTGGTAGGGCTGCTACAGTTCCACAGAGTGGAGGTAGAGGTTCTACTCAGACTGCAGATGGACGAGATGACTAATGTTATGTTTTTCCATGAAAACCTGAGGCTGGCACTTCAAATGATGTGATCACATGTATCATCCTAGTTTTCCATTTACGTGAATTTGCATTATTTGATTTGGGGTCTACTTTCTCGTATATGTCTACTTATTTTGTTGTTGGGTTTGATATGTTTTCTGATTGCATGTATATGCCTATTCATGTTTCTACACCAGTGGGTGAATCCTTAGTGGTGGATCGAGTGTATCGATCTTGTCTTGTTTGTTTGGGAGGGTATGATACTTGGGTAGACTTCATCATTTTAGGAATGGTAGATTTTGATGTTATTCTGAGTATGGATTGGCTCTCCCCGCATCGTGCTATTCTTGATCGTTATGCTAAGACTGTGACCTTATATGAATATCAAATGAAGAGGCTAAGAACCATGCAAAACTTCTTCATTTGCTTCATCATTTGTCCTCACATTATCTAGATGGAAAGACACACATACTGTTGCATCATTAGTTGCATTATAACTATTGTCATTGGTTGAAAGGTGAGGGAAGCTGGACAATTATACCCCTGAAGTGGAGTTGGTAATGTTAGGTGCATGCATTTTAGATAAAAATTCTACAAAAATAGCTAAGTGAGTAGATACATCAGATTTTGCATGATATTAATCTGAGTGTACATAAGACAATGTGCTTTCATCAAACATCATATGTCTAGACATATATACTTTTCTTGTTAGGGGATGGTAACATCTATAGACCTAGGCATGTGAATCTAAACAGACAATTCACTATCAACTTATTCAAGTGTATTTGTTATGTAAAAATGATGAATCTATTAATCTTTTAAAACTTCTCTGCTTAATTAGAAGAATTTCACTCTAAGACCTTTTGACACTTGGATGGAGAATTATTTTTTTTCATCATCATATGCCTCAAGTTAGCTATCTTAGTGATTCTCAGAAGAATCGTTCATTGTTAAATATTATAGCAACGGAAGTTGAAAAGATTATGGCGACAAAATCTTCCTTTCGCCTCTAGCTTCAACAGAGAACATCGAGATTCCACTGGTGTTTAAAATTTCAATGAAAGTCGATGAGGATGAGGTAGCCATGGACAATATCCCCATTATCGATCTTCAAAAAGCCATCAAAGAAAAAGGAAAAGAGGAGTGGAAAAAAGAAAGAAAAAAAAGTAGAAAAAAAATAAATAAAAAAAAAAAATATATATATATAACTTGTACATACAATCCTGCAAATCACCTATATACCATATTTGTGAATATATGTTGCACATACAAATAAATTTTATTTATGAAGGGGTATGTACCTATGAACAACAAACAACCCATCGAGAATATGGACCAACGGAACTTCTATGACTCTTCTCATTACCTTACTTGGTATTACTGTAATATCTTTGTTGTCGGCCTTTATGATTTCACGTCTGTATTTACGATGAGGTTAGTCAACGGTGTGAGCCATTTAGAGTGAGGTTTCAGTGCATAGATTTTTTGGGTTTATGGTGATATGTAATTGGGCAACAATGATAATAAAGGAATTATGTCATGTTACAATAATGTTCAATTTAACTTGGCTATAATGGTAAAGTGAAGTTTAAACATTATTTTTGACAGTTGGGTTAAAGTAACAGTGGTAAACATAATTGTGAAAAATGTAATGTACCAGGCTCGAAAGTCGGTTGCTTTTTGGAATATTGGATTGATCAAGACGTAGCTCACATGAATAGTGGAGATCCCAAATCTGCCTAATGTGAGAAGAACATGTTAATGTTTACAAACAAGAACTATACTCGATGTATATACGATACACATCTACGATAGACTGTTGGATACCTTTATAGATTGAGACTCTAACGTAGCATAAATCCAGTATAAGTTTATCATCTTTCAACTTTTTCAGGAATGCATTGTCATTTTCAGCAGAATCTCCCCCATAGAGTAACAATTGTATGCTCCATGCTGAATTACCAGTTAGAAGTAAAAAGTGAGGACATCACCATATCTCTATATAGATGGTAGATTATGAATCATCGCAACTTACAACTCATTTGTAACAAGTATTTCCGGTCTCTTGGAATTCGCATTTTATATGAGGGGATTGACCGAAACTAAGACGCAAATCAAGTCTGGAAATAGGTAAAGTAAATTAGTCATACCGATTACGTAATGGAGCATGAAAATTACAACTTAGTAGTGTGGATAGTTACCTAGAATAGCACCATTAGGTAATTTATCGGCATCGTCTAGTGATAAAAATTCATCATAGAATTTATGTGTTGAAACCTCATGGTCAGTCTCATTTATGATTGTGTTGTCTGTAAACGCCAATTCAACTTTTGTATGCATAGAAGAGTAGTTGGGGTTGACGCGATCTAAACGTCCTTTAGCAGTAGTAACTCTTATTTGGCTTCAAGGAATCCTTCCATGTTTCGATATACTTATTAAGTAGCGTTGCTTGGATATTTGTCCTCTATTATTAAGCAGGGGGTGGCACAAGTACAACAAACATGAGCGATAGTACGATAACGTAAGTAAAAGTGTCAATGTTGTTACCTCTTCATCAACTAATATTATCGTTTTGAAAGTCCCTTCATGCCTTGAATTCTTGTAAGGTGTTACTGAACCCCTTCGAATAATTAAGACTTTCATCACAGAATCAATAGAGTTTTTCGGTATCTTGTTTATCGGTACACTTTGTTTTGCTAATTCCATTTCAGTCTCCATGTGGGTTGAATCTTGATGATTGTAGGTACCTGGGAAAATGAGTGCAACAATGTTAATTGCTGGGTTTTTTAGAATTGCCAGGAGATTGTATGTAAGCAGACGAACTAACAATTGTACGTAAAATTGTTGGGTTAAATGTGATGCATAGCAGATGGTAGCAATAAGATGTAAATAGCCCAATCGTAAGGGAATAAGTAACATATATATAGGAAATCTGTAGTTATAAATGGCAGGGGACTGTATATACGCAGACAAACAAATTATAGTCAATGTTATTGTTGCCGCAAGGGGAAGGAACAAAGTGAATGATTCCATCTGGAATGTGATTCATACTGCGTTCTTTCAGAATGTAAGTTTAAAGTAACAAGGGAATGACATACAAAAGGGAATAACTTACAACTTGTTAAATGGCAGAGCAGATGCATGGAATGTTATGTTTGCGATTATTCTGTGTGCAGGGAAAACAATTAAACTGGTGAAGAAAAAGGTTGGACGTAGTAAGGCAGTATGTGAATGAGAGGGTGTGGCGTTGCATACTTGTGCGTCAACTGTAATTGTTGTGTGTTTGATGGGGAGAAGCATCACATTTTTGTAGTTATAAATAGTGGAAAGCGAAGGGGTGCGACTGTTTGGGAATAATGGACAGAGGTGTTTCTTCATAGCGTAGGAGGGAGAAGTGGTGTCGTTTTCGAATGGTTCTACATAGTGGACGAATGGGTATGTTCAAAGTGCAACAGGTTGAAGTGGCGGCGTTTGTGAATGGGTGTATATAGCACAAGGTGATATAGGGTGGAATATGGGTAAATTAGTAAGAGCGAGACTGACCTACCCAAGAGAGAGAACGGAAGAGTGACGCCCCCCTGTCACAACAAGGCTGGAAGAAAAGAATTTTCCACGGCCTTATTTACCAAGCTCGGGACTAGAGGAGCATTTTAGGAATTTGAGGTATCGCTTGTAATGTAATAAGGATGAAGTCTCATTCATATAGTAATGTCCCTAGCTTACGCTCTATTTGAGACTAAGCAGGATTTGACATTTAAGTTAGGAGTTGATGCTTTTAAAGTAATATATATATTACGTGGCAGACACATGCATATTATTACCTAATACAAATTTGCGTGTGAGTTTTTCAAGATATATATTTTACTTTTAAAAAGGTTCAAGGAGTGACTGAACCACTTAGAGTTATAAGTGTGTAGTTGAAAATTCGATAGATATGTATATATATATATAATTAAAGTTGAAGGAAGAAAATTTTCTTTTAACCCAAACTAATTTAGTGATGAATCAGAAAGGTGCTCAACTACCT
>JAJOOH010014242.1:0-12434 GCA_029582605.1 Solanum gracilifrons | reverse complement strand
CATTATGTTTAGACTTAGGGTTTCTAGAACTTCAGATTATTGATGTGATTTAGTTGTTATAGTAATCCTAATCAGAATATTACGTTTTCGTAATTATATTGCTTAATTATTGCATGAAATTCAGAATACTAGTTGTGTAGATTCGTTTAGTTCATGAATTACACTTGCTAGGTCAGTTTATACAAATATACATGCACCAATTTTCAAATGTTTCATTATCAGTACTTAATGTTGCATTTTCAGTTAGCATGTCACAATCTTGAGCTGTCCAGTTTATTTCAGTTGTGTTGTATCTTACGCATTCTAGTTGGGAGTAGGCTTAATACCAAGTGGACTAGGATCAGTCACCCTCATAGTCCCAGAACTGCATGCCCCAATAGGTTAATTCCCTTTTGTGGGCATTGTAATTAGTGATCACGCCAATCATGCCATTATACCCCTAGCAAGGTATATTGGGTCCTCTCGATGGGGCGTATACATCGGACTCCACGTTTAGCTCATGTGATTTTATGTCGATTAATAATAGCTCCCACAGTTAAATTCTAGTGCATTGACTGGGTTACGAGTTATATTTCAGTATTCATTTTCAGCATGTTATGAACTTGGACATTGTATTCATTTTAGTTCATGTTCAATGTGTTCAGTATATTCTTCATGTTCATATTATATCATTGATCAATATGTTTTATTCATTTATGCATATATTGTTCAACTTTATCCTATCTTGCATGCTCAGTACCTTTCTAGTACTGACACATACTCTGCGCTACATCTTCTCGTGATGTAGGTTCAGGTCCTCAACATTCAGATCGCGTGTAGATCGGTTCTCGATTCGTATTCAAAATTATCAGTGGTTAGTCTTCATTCTTCGAGGACGATAAACATGTTTTCTTTTACTTTCAGTCTTTCAGTTTCTGTTTTGCTAGAGTTAGTTAGGGGCACGTCCCAGCATCTTTAGTCAGTTAGAGGCTTATTTCAGACATAGTTAGATTCAGTTTTAGATTTGAGTTTAATCTTTCAGTGGTTATTAAACTCATAGTTTATATATCCAGACAGTATTGGGTATTCCCCATCATTTATGTTAATTGTGGTTTTAAGCTTCCGCGTAGTATTTATCATGTCATTTTATCTTAGTACATTATGATATGCCAGCTCAGGGTTAGCTTGGAGTCACTCGTGATCCTTGGTCCCGTGTTACGTCAAAGGGGTAGCCTCGGGGCGTAACAAAGGGTCCTAGAGATAGGACTAGTAAAGTAAAGCCTTACCTTAGACTTGCAAGTGTTTTCTTGTGCATATCTACTTTCTAGTTCTCAGATGCTACATAACGGCTCTTTAACACATTCCCTAGCTGAATAACTTATCTTAGAACAGAGTCTAGGGTAAAGAAAGAAAGGTAGATTGGTAACACTTTTACTTTGCTTGAATTGGCATGGCTATCCCCCTTTGCTGGTTGAGGCTCGACCTTTGACTTCGCTTGCCTCTACTTTTCATGGCAAGCGTAAAAGTCTAGTTTAGTGAGATTTAATTTTAAAGTCAGGAATTCTTTTTCATCTCTCCTGTCAAAGTCGACGTCTTAACCTAACTTCTTGAGCTCAGTTGATTCTTGAAGTAGTAGCTCTGGATCGAGAGCTGGATGCATACCTTATTGTTATGAAATGAAAAGGATAAAGAGCTTTTTTTTTTATAGATGTTGTGGTGAGTAAGGGGGGTTTGCTGGCTTGGTGGATAGCTCATGCAATCATGGAAAAATCTTTTCTCCTTCTTTTTTCAAAATGAAAAAGTAACTACCTTAGTAAGCTACCTTTGGTTGCTAAGCAATCTGGCACTACTCTAGGATGTGGATTGATCATAACGAGAATGGACTTCTCTGTAATGTAAGGTAAATATAATAGAGGAGGCAGAGTCCAGTTCCCGTCCCTTCTCGACGAGACAAAGGAGATATGAATTCCATTTAGGCTGGTCAGGGCTTGGCTTGACCCTGTATTCTCCCAGGTCGGTGGTGAGAACTTGAAAGTTAATCACTCAGTGGTGTGGTGTGGTGTTCATAGAACAGAAGACCTCACCCAAGGAGTGAAAGATTTGGATGGAGTCTCGCTCATAGAGGAAGAGTACGCGCGCTTAAGGCATTGGTTTGCTAAATCGACATACATGAAGATTGTATCATGAGTTCAGATCCCATTCCTTCAGTACAACAGTGAAATGGGCAGATAAATTACGTGAGAGAAAGAACCTCTTGGTGAAGTCCAGTCCGCTAGAGGACAAAATAACACGTCTTTGTAACTAAGAGCGGAAAGCCCATTGCACCTTGTTTTTCTGGCCTATCTTCTTTCTATAAGCAAGCTCCCTCCAGTAGTCCCTGTATGGATCTCGGTTCTTGAGCATGTTTGGGGATTAGGTGGCAGTTAAAAGAGCTGCTCTAAAGCTCGACGAAGAAGCAAAACAAGTCTATCTATTCTATTTTCTTAGTTTAGTAAAGGGTTTTTCCCTTACTAGTCAAGTGGTAAGGTAGGGCGCTCTTCGATGAAGAAAAGGGACTTCAGGAAAGTGGTTCAGGTAGCTCAGTTGGTTAGAGAAAAGGACTGAAAATCCTTGTGTCAGTGGTTCAAATCCATTTCTAAGCAGGCAAAACGTCCAAACCCTAGCCAGGAGTGAACCGGATTTAGAAATGAAAGTGAAAGAGTAAGCAAAAAAATGTAAGCATTCATGCAAAATACAGATGAATTTTTTGCAGTAAGGTTGGGGTGCTTAAGACAAATTAAAAAAAATGGTTGATTACTCGGATTGGTTCTCGCATTCCTCCAAAAAAAATAGGCGAGTTTGGTTTGAGTGTTCATCGATCGGGTGGATCTATATGCTTCGGGATGGTGAGACGAGGTGTGGTGCATTATGGTCAGCGCATATGTTTTGTGAACAGAGGGCCATAGGTTTGAATCTTGTCACTTTAATGTGATGTGGTGAGAAAGAAGATACTGTTTCAATGATTATGCTGGTGTTAAGATTTCAAACTTGTCGTCTACTTTCAGGAAAGGTTATGATGACCGTGATCACAAAAAAGGTTATGATGAGCCCTTTTAGAGTCCCAAAAAGGTTATGATGCTGCCTTTTAGAGTCACAAAAAAGGTTATGATGAGCTTTTTCTCCTATTTCCGAGATCAAATTCTAGTTTTTTCTTAGTAGTATATTATTATTTTGTCCTTTTTCTAGCTTCTTGCTTGCTACCTTCTATTTTCTCTGTTTTCTACTAGGCTCTCTTGAGTTCGGTTGAGGCTTTCTCGAAAGGCTGGCTTTATCTCTGGGTGGTAAGGTTCTTTCCTTTTTTATCAAAGGATTGGGCTGCTCCGGAGTGATGGCCCTGGCGATTGCATGGTTTCTTCAATTCTGCATTTCTGAATCATCAAACATGATGGCTCCAGCGGGGGCCTCTGACTTAGGATCAGGTGAGTTGGGAACCTCGAAGTTGTCTAGGGTAGGAGAAAACTCATATTAAGCATTGCCCCAACATCAAATGGTACAAGGAGGAGCCACGATAGCGAAGATCAATCCATCTCAATCTACAATAAGCATTGCCTTGGGCATGCAACTCAAAAAGATAGAAAGACCGCTCGCTCAAAGAAAACTATTTTAGAGCCTAGTACTAGCCAAGCCAATATAGGATTGTCTTGTTATACATTAGCTAGTGGTGTGAGTTAGTCGCCTCTTATCTACTCGGTTATAAGCTTAACTTCCATGAAATATTTCTTAGTCATATTCATCTTAGCTCTTGAAGGAACATGGGTAATTGCCTCTTGTCCTTACATCATCTGACATGGGTAATCACATCTTGTCTTTCAATTAGAGAGCATGGGTAATCGCCTCTTGCCTCACTCATGAGAATAGTTCTTTAACATTGGTTCATTTTAGGTGAGAATACCTTCCAACCATAAGAACCCTTATTATGTGGGAAAACCTTTCACAATCATGCTTACATGCTTTCATGTGTCATGTGAGAAATCTTTTCAACAGCACAACAACATAATTATTGATACTCTTAAAGCATCCTTAAAACATTTACATCAATTTCATAAGAACATGCATAATTCCATAATTCTCATTTAGATAGTCAAGGTTTGAGTTCTTTTTTCTAAGTTTTTGCTCTTGAAGCTCTCATTCAAGCTTTCCGGCAAAGCTCTGTTGGTGGTGTAAGTTAGTCGCCTCCCTGCTCGTTCCATCTCAGTCGATGCTCCGAAAGAGGTGATATCCCCTTCCCTTTGCTAAGTTCTTCTTCATTTCATGTTATTGTTGTTTTGAAATTTTCAATTATTGTGATCATGTTGCCGCTATGTATTTTCTAATTTCCTAAATGAAGATGTCAAGTTATGGTTTTAACATTTGAATTTAGCTAAATGTTATTCCTCTTGCTGATAAAATGTGTTGTGCTATAAATTTAGTTTAAGCTTGTTTGAATTTTATTACTGTGATTTATTAAATCATTGGCTTGCAATTGTGACTCGTGTGCTAATATTAGCCAAAAGTTATCTTATCTTATTTTTATATTGTTGTCGGCATACGTATATATTAGTGTAAAGCTATTTTTGTTTTTTTCCCCCAAACATCTTGATACTTGTCTTGATATGGGTAGTTATTTGTCCTTCTTTGCTTAATATAGAATATTCGTACAAATCCAATTGTCTTCTTCATTATTGAAGCTTCTCTTCAAATCATTCCATGTTTTTACATTTTTTGTCATGTTCCTAGTTAACTCTTGTCCCTTTGTTTGGTGTTAGATTCCTTTACTCTTTTCATGAACTCACATTTTGTCATGTTGGGAGTCATATATGTTGGGTTTGTATTGTGACTCGTGTTTATTGTTTGAGCAGGATTTCAACATGATTTAGAGTCGGAACTTACATGATGTTAGTTTATTTGTGATTTAAGATAGGATTTTGATAGTAGAGTTGAAATAGGGTAATTTTAATAAGCATGAGTTTGAAATCATCAATGTTCTCCTTGAGATTTGTCATTTTGTTGGTTCCTTTGGATGTTTGTCAAATATGAAGTTGGTTTGGTATGTTTAACTTCTTCAATCCTAGTGTGTATCAAAGTTACTGTGAAGCTTTATTAGTTTCATTTTCCTAATTCTTGATTATTTGCATATCTATCCATCTAGGAGTTGTTAATGTTGGTCATGCTATTGTGAGGAAATTTATCTTATTACTATTTTACATACATAGCTACTTTAGTGAGTGTCCAATTTTGATTTGTTACTAATTCTTATTATTTCTTATTATTATGCATGACCTTCCTCGATTTGGGCCTTCACTCCTTACATCTCGGTCTTCATCATTGTGAAGCTGCTGGGAAGCTAAAATACAGGGCAAATGGAAGCAAAACGCAGGCTAAAAATTGAAACAGAAGTCTCCAAAACGTCCAAAATTGGTTGTATACATGTTGTATGCAGAAGTATACATTGATATACGAGTCAGAGTATTGAAATATAGGTTGAAAACAGAGATGCAGGTGTACGGGAGTCCAAAAATGGATTATATATGTTTATATACACTGATTTGCAGGTTATGGACACCGATATACAAGAATATACACCAGTATACAGAAGTTGTATACATTGTATATAGGCAGTAGAGAATGGGCCAAAAGGCCTCCTAAATTCCAGCAACATATTTAATTTAAATGGGCCAATCCCATTTATGGCAAACATTTAGGCTTAGGACAGGTGGGCCAAGGGTCCAGAAATCTGAATATGGGCCAAAAGCCCAAATTTGAATTAACCTTTTCTTTCTTTGTATATTTGTTTTTTAACTCTAATATTTATTTATTTGGTTTAAATTTAATTAAATCCCTTAACGATGAACCGTTTCGTTATGTTAATTAATTTTTTAATGTTATTTATATTAGCTACTTTTTTATATTAAAAAAACTATTTCTTTCTAAATTATTCAAGTGTTAAATTTCATATATATATATATATATATTTCAAAAAAAATTAAATATCTTATTTCCATCAAGTTATTTTTTCAAGTTAGTCAAAATATTTTTAGTCGAGTCGTAGGATAACCGCGTGTTAGCGGACACTTCAAATGCTTTAAAAAACTTCTTGAAGTGTAAATGAGAACCTTGTATATAGGTCAATTTATCTCTTACCTTAAGGCTAGGAAAATGATTTCTAAAGGGTATATCTACCATTTTGTTCGGGTTAAGGATTCAAACTCCGAAACCCTAACTCTTGAGTCAGTCCCAATTGTAAATGAGTTTCCAGAAGTATTCCTTGAAGATCTTCCCAGAGTTTCTCACGAAAGGGAAATAAACTTTGAAATAGATCTCTTTCTAGATACCCATCCTATTTCGATTCCTCCTTATAGAATGGATCTAGCTGAGCTTAAAGAATTGAAAGAACGGTTGAAATACCTTCTAGATAACGGCTTCATCAGACCCAACATCTCTCCACATGGTGCTCAAGTGTTGTTCGTGCGAAAAAAAGATGGTTCTCTTAGGAGGTGCACTGATTATTGTCAGTTCAACAAAGTCACAATCAAGAATAAGTATCATATCCCCAGGATTGATGACTTGTTTGACCAACTTCAAGGTGCTAGTTGCTTTTCAAAGATAGACCTCAAATTCGCCTATCATTAGCTCAGAGTCAAAGATAGTGACATCCCGAAGACAACCTTCAAGACTCGGTATGATCACTATGAATTTGTAGTTATAGCTTTTGGACTAACAAATGCTTCTGCAACTTTCATGGACTTAATGAACATGGTGTTCAAACAGTATTTGGACTTGTTTGTCATCCTCTTTATTTATGATATCCTCATTTTATTCTCGAAGTGAGATAGACCATGCTACTCATCTGAGAGTTATTCTGCAATCTCTCAAGGATCGCCAAATATTCGCTAAGTTCAACAAATGTGAGTTTTGGTTACCGTCAGTCGCTTCCATTGGTCATGTGGTGTCCAGCAAAGGGATCTGAGTGGATTCTCAGAAAATTGAGGCAGTACAGCAATGACCCAGACCCGCCTCTCCGACTGATATCAGGAGTTTCTTGGGTTTGGCCAGTTACTGTAGGAGCTTTGTTGAAACATTTTCATCCATAGCTGCCCTATTGACCAAGCTAACTCAGAAAAAGGTCAAGTTTCGATGGTTAGATGAGTGTGAGAAAAACTTCTTAGAACTGAAGACCAGGTTGACTACAACTTCTGTCTTGACTTCACTAGATGGCTCAAACAGTTATGTGGTTTATTATGATGCATCTAGGGCTGGCCTGGGTTGTGTGTTGATGCAGCAAGTTAAAGTCATAGCTTATGCTTCCAGATAGCTTAAGGTCCATGAGAAGAACTACCTGACTCGTGACCTCGAGCTTGCAGTCGTAGTATTTTACCTAAAGATTTTGAGACACTACTTGTGTGGTGTTCATATTGATGTGTTCACAGATCATAAGAGCCTTCAGTATGTGTTCAGATAGAAAGAGTTAAATCTTCATCAGAGGGGATGGCTTTAATTCCTCAAAGACTATGGCATAAATGTGTTATACCATCCGGGTAAGGCCAATGTAGTGGTTAATGCCCTCAGTAGATTATCCATGGGTAGTGTGGCACACGTTGAAAAAGAGAAGAAATAATTAGCTAGAGATATTCACTGGCTTGCTCACTTACGAGTTTGCCTTATGGACACGTTAGATGGTGGTATGATAGTTCACAATGGGTCAGAATCTTCATTGGTAGCAGAAGGTTAAGGAGAAACGGAATAGTGATTTGATATTGCTTCAGTTGAAAGGTCCAGTTCATCAACAGAGAGTTGAGGTGTTCTCCCAAGGGGGAGATGGTGTGCTTTGTTGCCAGGGTCACTTATGTGTTCAAAATGTGGGTGAGTTGAGGTAGAAGATCCTTAAAGAAACCTATACTTCTAGATATTCTATTCATCTGGGTGCCACTAAGATGTACCTTGATATACGGGAAGTCTATTGGTGGAACAACATGAAGAGGGACATCGCATATTTTATGGCTAAGTGTCCTCATTGTCAACAGATTAAACTAGAACATCAGAAACCAAGAGGTATGACTCAAGAAATTAGCATCCCCACATGGAAGTGGGAAGTGATAAACATGAATTTCATTACGGGTTTACCTCGTACTCGCAGACAACATGACTCAATTTGGGTGATAGTGGACAAAATCACTAAGTCTGTTCACTTCTTGGTTGTTAAGACTACAAATTCAGCGGAGGATTATGCTAGACTCTACATTAGCGAGATAGTTAGATTGCATGGGGTTCCGTTACCTATCATCTCACATAAGGTCCTCAGTTTTCATCTCATTCCTGGAAATCATTTTAGAAATATCTTGGTACAATGTAAATTGCAGTACAACATTTTATTCGCAGATGGATGGTCAGGCAAAGCATACCATTTAGACCTTAGAGGACATGTTGAGAGCTTGTGTGATTGATTTCAAGGGTAATTGGGATGATCACCTACCTCTCATAGAGCTCGCCTATAATAACAAATTCTGTGATGGCCCCTTGTGAGGCACTGTATGGACGTAGATGCAGGTCTCTTGTTGGTTGGTTCAAAGTAGGCGAAGCAGGCTTAAGTGGCCTAGATTCAGTCCATGAGGCTATGGATAAAGTTCAGCTCATTAGAGATAGACTAAAGATAGCTCAGAGTCGTTAGGTGTCTTATTCAGATGTAAGGACAAGAGACTTAGAGTTTGAAATCGATGATTGGGTTTTCCCATATGTGTCATCCATGAAAGGGGTGATGAGATTTGGCAAGAAAGGGAGCTCAATCCCAGGTATGTAGGTCCTTACAGAATTCAAAAAAGGGTTGGTAATGTGGCTTATGAGTTAGAGTTGCCAACAAAACTGGCAGTGGTTCATCTTGTCTTTCACATTTCCTTTTTGAAGAAGTGTGTGGGTGATCCGGCATCAATAGTACCTTTAGAGAGTGTTGCTATAAAGGATATTCCAATTGAAATTCTTGATCGTTAGGTTTGTAGGTTGAGAAATAAGGAAATCACTTCAGTAAAGGTTTTGTGGAGGAGTCAGTCCATAGAGGGAGCTACTTGGGAAGCAGAAGCAGGCATAATGGCCAAGTATCATCACCTTTGTCCTTCTGATTTCGTCACAGCTTGAGGTAATGGTTCCTCTCCAATCTCTCAGTTTACTCTTGTGTAATTCAGTCTCAGTATCTTGTTCCCTCAATTATCCTTGTATTTCAGCAAATTTACATGTTTATAGAACTCAGTTCAGTTTAATATCAGTTTCTAGTACACAGTGGTAGGGATTACAACTTTTTCCCTCCATACTCAGCTTGTTTAGTCTTCATTCGAAGAGGAATGATCCCAATGGGAAGATATTGTAACACATCGGGCATCGAGAAAGGGTTAAAAGGGGAAATTGGGCAACTCCATGAATCCAAAATGGAGCATGGACCCTTCACAACACCCTAGACGGTTCGTGTAAGGGACCACGGCCTGTTAAGGATGTCATGAGTGACCATCCAGGACTGCCCTGGTAGGGGTCACCTAGACGGCGCCCTAAAAGGCATGTCAAGGGAATCGTGAACCACCCTCCAAGGGATGCCTAGGAGGGAGTCACCTAGACGGTGCCTTTAATGGACCATGGTGACTTGGACGGCCCGTCTAGGGGTCCGTACAAGTCACCCAGTAAAGGATATTGCACCCAAGGTCAATGTGAAGGACCACAGATGCCTAAACGGTCTGTGGAGCTTCACACGGACTGTGAAGTTGTCCCTGAAAAGTCTTGTCAAGTTTTGAGTTTTGGGTCAACTTCAAACGATAGATTTCATCACAAAATGAATTAGATGGTCCATGACCTATCGAATTAAAGGTCCTTGAGCCCTCTTTCCAATGCCACTGAGTTTGCCTAATTCTGAGCACAGAGAAAAAAGTTATGTCCATTTTAGCGAAGCCTTATCAGGCAGGACATCCTCACGACCTTCTAGTAGAGCCATGGTGATCATGACGGCCTATAAAGCCCCTCTTGAAGTCACTTTGTTAGCATGCATTGGTCTTTTCCTCTATGTGTTTGGTACTTAAACTATGTCATTTTACTCAGTCTAAGCCTAGTAATCTAGTCATAAACTACCTAACACCCTCATTCTCCTAAAATCATCCAACTTAGATAGAAAAGAAGAGAAAGAGGCGATAGCTTCTCCCAAGAACAAACAGAGGTATTCGTTAAGTTCAACCTCGAAATTCAAAGGATTTCTCCATAGTTTTTACCACCAGGTACGTGGGATTTAACTAGTAGGTTCCTTTCACCTATTAGGTCCCTAGAATTCAATCAATTCTTCAGTTTCTCCATAAGTTGTGTAGACCTAGTGTTCCTAAATCTTAAGGAACCATTGAAATTTAGATGTTATAGTTTCTATGTTATTGATGAAATATTTCTTGGAGAACTAGTATAGTTCCATGTATATAACTCAGAACCCTGGCTTGTGTTACTAATCAGTATTTCATGAATTATGCTTGCTAGTCAGATCAGTCAAAAACTCATGCTTCAGAATTCGAATGTCATATCTTTCAGTATATACATGTTGCATTCTCATATAATTATTAGTATTTTGAGATATTCAGTATTTTAGTTGCATTTTAGATTTACATTCACTTGGGAGTAAACTTAGCACCGAGTTGGACTAAGGTTCAGCATACCCTAAAGTCCCAGAACTACGTGCCATCATAGGTTTATAAGTTCCCTCTGTTGGAGATCAATTTTAGTGATCACGCCACAATCATGCCTTTATATCCCGACAAGGTATATTGGGTCCTCTCGATGGGGTGTATACATCGGACTTCACATTTAGCTCACGTTGTTTATGTCAGTTAATAGTATCTCCCACAGACAGATTCATGTTGCATTGACCATGTATTCAGCATTTACTTCACTATTTAGTTCAGCATGTTATCTTCATGATTAGGATTTGGTTATTGCATCCAGCTCAGTTTTTAGTTATGTTCAATATATCTGTTTCCTTGTTTAGTTGTTATAATGTTCAGCTTAGCATATATCATGCATACTCAGTACATTCAAAGTACCGACACATAATTTTGCGCTGCATCATTGTATGATGTAGGTTCAGGCACTCAGCATCCAGATTGCACTTAGCTCAACTTTCAGTCCGTATTCAGCAGCTTCAATGGTGAGTCCTCATATTTCAAGGACAATATACATGCTTTACTTTTCATACTTTACTTTTTAGTTTCAGTCTTATTAGAGTTATCTTGGGGCATGTTCTAGCAACTCAATTCAGCTAGAGGCTTTCAGACATAGAGTAGATTCAGTTTGAGTTGTTAAGTATTGTTTCAATCATCACTATATTCTTCATATATTTGATATATTCAGACTTTTTGGGCTTTTTCCTATTTCAGATATTAACTGTTTTTAGCTTCCGCACAGTGCATGATTTAATTGAACTTGTATAGCTATGTCAGGCAATGGTTTAGCTTGGGGTACTCGTGACACTAAGCACTGTGTCGCGCCTAGGGGTAGCCTCGGAGCGTGACACATAACCAACAATGAAGATAGGTAAAATAATGCAATAGAGTTGGCTACAACACAAGTAAGAGATATAACACTTTACCAACATGGTGAATAACAAAACTACTCAGTACGCATAAAGTGAACACAACAACAATTACGGAATAAGTTGTTATTAGTTCAATATAACACCATTGTGATATAGTAAAGAAGATTTTGAGTTTACCGGCAAGAGTGGGTATCTAAACTGGGGAGGGATGAGGAATTAGTTATGACGTCGTACGTGTTCTAGCAGCGATATTAGCTTCAACCGAGGCTCAACTTATTGAATAAGAATAATAGCTGGTTAATCAATACTTAATGATTTAGAGTGAGTTTCAGGTTGTTCCTTACCTTTTTAAATAAGATATAAATTGAATTACATAAAAGAGATGAAGAAGTCTTATATGGATTGAATTTCATGGCACCTTTGAGACTTCTTGTTGTCTTATGTGAAATCAATCCAAGCTTTTTTGTTTCTAAACCAGATGGGAGGGATGTGTTGTATGAGGTGGGTATCACAAGGAATTGATATTATTGTTGTTGTCTCCAATCTTTGATCAATTGGTCACCAGTGAAAAATGGCATGAAAGTCGATTGCTTTCCTAATTGGGTTCTCACGCTGTCTTATTTTATTTAATTATTATTTTTGTCATTTTTTTGGGATGAACCTTTGATGGGTTATCCTTATGGCTATGGTGGCACGTTTGGTATGTTGGCATGATGTCAGACTATTTTCTATATATATTGTTGGCACGCTTGGCCACCTTTTGATTAAAAATAAATAAATTATGAACCATGTTATGGGCAGGGGCGGATGTACAGTGTACCGAGGGGGTTCGAACCTCCTCGATAAAAAAATTACACTGTATATATAAGATTGATTTTTTTGTTTACGTGTATAT
>JAJOOH010014241.1:0-11310 GCA_029582605.1 Solanum gracilifrons | reverse complement strand
ATTTATTTATTTATTTATTTATGGGAAACTAACAATTCATCTAGATGGCTTAGGACTCTACGACTCTATCTAAGCCCAATTTCGTCTCTTTTTTTTTTAGTTAGTACTTATATATACATCGCTCGTCGTTAAGTGTTTGATTTAATTTTTTTATCGAAACTAAACATTTTATATTATTGTATCAACAAATTACATATTTAAATTTACGATTGATATAACGTATGATTTAACTTGAAAAATATTTCTCTAAACAGATTTCGTTCAATAAAGAAATAAAAATTCTGATTAAACTCTGAACTTTTTTGAAAAACATGTTTGAAAGGTTTTAAAGGTAGTCACTTATTTCTGGTTCATATCGATAACATATTTAGCGTTAGAGAAATTATTCACAATTTCATCTTATACCTATAGCATATTTAAAAGTTATTCTAGTAGTAATCGTTTTAGCAGATATGATTTTTCCAACATATTGAATTAAGAATTCATGAGCATGAAGTAATTCTTTTAAAGTTATCCAAAAATGTAATATCAATACTTGTCCTTTTATTATCAGTAAGTATGCAATCTTGCAAATTTATTAGTTAAGCATGTGATGATTTTCGATTGAGGAACAAGAATGAAATTGTTAGTTAGTAGTAATATTTCATATTTTTAATTCTCAAAATTATAGGAATTACCCGACTTTCACCGATTTCGTGTGTATAAGTCCATGAATTTGACACCCTTGGGGCACCTCGAATTTTTTTCTGAAAAAACTATATGAGGACCTCCGTAATGAGTTGGAGAAGCATTACGTATAGTTTCGCCGTTTTTCTCACGAATAGGTGCATTGGAATTGTGAGGAAAACGGAACTAATAAGCAAAATTATCTTTTACGAGCAAAATTCTAGGAATATATTTATTTATTTCATTTATTACTATTATAATATCAATAAAAGATAAATATTTTATCTTTTGAGAAAACGTAATGTCGTTGAAAACATGAAAAATCTTTCTCAAATACCTAAATAGAAAGAGCTGAGAATGAAAGGCATAAAACGCATTTAGCGAATGTGATTTATGAGTAAAATTATTTGTATTCTTATTTATTATTGAAATTACTATATTACCCATTTCGATCGATTTTTTTTGTCCAATATTTTAAAAATATATTTATTAATTTCATTTATTACTTTTATAATATCAATAAAAGATAATTATTTTATCTTTTAAACAACCATCATGTCGTTGATTACTTTAAAAAATCATTCTAAGATACCTAAATAGAAAAAGCTTGGAATGAAAAAAACATAAAACGCATTCAGCGAATGCGAGTTATGAATAAAATTATGTGTTTTCTTATTTATTGTTGAAATTAATATATTACCCCATCCGTTTAATTTTATTTGTCCATTATTTGTAAAATATATTTATTAATTTCATTTATTACTTTTATAATATCAAGAAAAGATAAATATTTTATCATTTTAAAAAATGTCATGTCGTTGAAAACATGAAAAAACCTTCTCAGATACCTAAATAGAAAGAGCTGAGAATGAAAGGCATAAAATGCATTCAGCGAATGCAATTTGTAAGTAAAATTATGTGTCTTTCCATTTGATTTTATTTATCCATTATTTTTAAAATATATTTATTCATTTCATCTATTACTTTTATAATATCAAGAAAAGATAATTATTTTATCTTTTAAAAAACCGTCATGTGGTTGAAAACTTGAAAAAATCCTTTTCAGATACCTAAATAGAAAGATATGAGAATGAAAAACATAAAACGCATTCAGCGAATGCGATTTATGAGTAAAATTCCGTGTCTTTTTATTTATTTCTAATTGATTTTATTTGTCTACTATTTTTGAAATATATTAATTAATTTCATTTATTACTTTTATAATATCAAAAAAAGATAATTATTTTATCTTTTAAAAAACCGGCATGTCGTTGAAACTTTAAAAACCCTTCTAATATACTTGAATAGAAAGAGTTAAAAATGAAAGGCGTAAATCGCATTCAGTTTTATGAGTAAAATTCTATGTCTTCTTATTTATTGATGAAATTACCAAATTATCCCTTCCGTTTAGTTTTAATTGTCTACTATTTTAAAATAATTTATTAATTTTATAATATCAAGAAAAGAAAATATTTTATCTTTTAAAAAACGTCATGTCGTTGAAAACATGAAAAACCCTTCTCAAATACCTAAATAGAAAGAGCTGAGAAAGAAAGGCATAAAACGCATCCAGCGACTGTGATTTATGAGTAAAATTCAGTTACTTCTTATTTATTGTTGAAATTACTATATTACCCCTTTCGTTTGATTTTATTTGTCCACTATTGTTAAAATATATTTATTAATTTCATTTATCACTTTAATAATATCAAGAAAACATAATTATTTTATCTTTTAAAAAATCATTATGTCGTTGAAAACTTGAAAAAAAAAATTAAGATACCTAAATAGAAAGAGCAGAGAATGAAAGGCATAAAACTCATTCAACGAATACGATTTATGAATAAAATTACATGTCTTCTTATTTATTGTTGAAATTACTATATTACCCCTTCCGTTTAATTTTATATGTCCACTATTTTTAAAATATATTTATTAATTTCATTTATTACTTTTATAATATCAAGAAAACATAATTATTTTATCTTTTAAAAAAACGTCATGTCGTTAAAAACATTTAAAAACACTTTTAAGATGCCTAAATAGAAAGAGTTGATAATGAAAGGCATAAAACACATTCAACTAATGCGATTTATGAGTAAAATTACGTGTCTTCTTATTTATTATTGAAATTACTATATTATCCCTTCCGTTTGATTTTATTTGTCCATTATTTTTAAAATATATTTATTAATTTCGTTTATTACTTTTATAGTATCAAAAAAAAATAATTATTTTATCTTTTAAAAAACCGTCATGTGGTTGAAAACGTGAAAATACCATTTTAAGATACCTAAATAGAAAAAGCTTAGAATGAAAGTAAACATAAAAAGGAAAACAACAATCTAACTAAAAACATAAAAAAGAAAATAATAATCTAACTAAAACATTAAAAGGTACACAATAATCTAATAAAGACATATTTCCACACTTACTGCTCTCACCTTCCCATATTTCCACACTTACTGCTCTCACCTTCCCATATTTCCACATTTACTGCTCTCACATTCCCGTGTTACTGTGCTTACTGCTCTCACCTTTCCGTGTTACTATGGCGGACCTTGCCCTGCCTTGCCATCGCCGGAGCATCTTTTGATTTGTCCTCTTTTTTGTGATTTTATTTTTTGTGCAATCTTTCATTTCTATGAATTTTCTTGTTTGAACTAGTTATCGTCAGTCTGGCATAAAACGCATTCCGCGAATGCGATTTATAAGTAATTTTGTCTTCTTATTTATTGTTGAAATTACTATATTACTCCTTCCGTTTGATTTTATTTGTCCATTATTTTAAATATATATTAATTAATTTCAATTATTACTTTTATAATATCAAGAAAAGATAATTATTTTTTCTTTTAAAAAAATGTCATATCGTTGAAATTTTAAAAACCCTTCTAATAAACTAGAATAAAAAGAGTTAAGAATAAAAGGCATAAATCGCATTCAGCGAATGCGTTTTATGACTAATGTCTTTTTATTTATTGATGAAATTACTAAATTACCCCTTCCGTTTAATTTTATTTGTCCACTATTTCAAAAATATATTTATTAATTTTAGTTTTTACTTTTATAATATCAAGAAAAGATAAATATTTTATCTTTTAAAAAAACATCATATCGTTGAAAACATGAAAAACCCTTCTCAAACACCTTAATAGAAAGAGCTGAGAAAGAAAGGCATATAACGTATTCAGCGAATGCGATTTATGAGTAAAATCTGTTACTTCTTATTTATTGTTGAAATTACTATATCACCCCTTCCGTTTGATTTTATTTGTCCACTATTTTTAAAATATACTTATTCATTTCATCTATTACTTTTATAATATCAAGAAAAGATAATTATTTTATATTTTAAAAAATCGTCGTGTGGTTGAAAATTTGAAAAAAACCCTTCTCAGATACCTAAATAGAAAGAGCTGAGAATGAAAGGCATAAAACGCATTCAGCGAATGAGATTTATGGGTAAAATTTTGTGTTTTCTTATTTATAGTTGAAATTTCTTTATTACCCATTCCGTTTGATTTTATTTGTCCACTATTTTTAAAATATATTAATTTATTTCATTTATTACTTTTATAATATCAAGAAAAAATAATTATTTTATATTTTAAAAAACGATCATGTCGTTGAAACTTTAAAAACTCTTCTAATAAACTTGAATGGAAAGAGTTAAGAATGAAAGGAATAACTCGCATTCAGCGAATGCGTTTTATGAGTAAAATTCTGTGTCTTCTTATTTATTGTTGAAAATACTATATTAGCCCTTCCGTTTGATTTTATTTGTCCACTATTTTAAAAATATATTAATTAATTTCATTTATTACTTTTATAATATCAAGAAAAGATAATTATTTTATCGTTTAAAAAACTGTCATGTCGTTGAAACTTTAAAAACTCTTCTAATAAACTTGAATAGAAAGAGTTAAAAATGAAATGCATAAATCGTATTCAGTGAATGCGTTTTATGAGTAAAATTCTATGTCTTCTTATTTATTGATGAAATTACTAAATTACCCATTTCGTTTAATTTTATTTATCCACAATTTTAAAAATATATTTATTGATTTTATTTGTTACTTTTATAATATCAAGAAAAGATAAATATTTTATCTTTTAAAAAATCGTTATGTCGTTGAAAACATGAAAAATCCTTCTCAAATATCTAAATAGAAAGAGCTGAGAAAGAAAGTCATATAACGCATTCAACGAATGTGATTTATGAGTAAATTTCTGTTACTTCTTATTTATTATTGAAATTACTATATTACCCTTTATGTTTGATTTTATTTGTCCACTATTTTTAAAATATATTTATTCATTTCTTTTATTACTTTTATAATATCAAGAAAAAATAATTATTTTATTTATTTTTAAAACGTCATGTGGTTGAAAACTTGAAAATAACCCTTCTCAGATACCTAAATAGAAAGAGTTGAGAATGAAAGGCATAAAACACATTCAACGAATGCGATTTATGAGTAAAATTTTGTGTCTTCTTATTTATTGTTGAAATTTCTTTATTACCCCTTCCGTTTGATTTTATTTGTCCACTTTTTTAAAAATGTATTAATTAATTTCATTTATTACTTTTATAATATCAAGAAAATATAATTATTTAATCTTTAAAAAAACCTTCATGTTGAAACTTTAAAAACCCTTCTAATAAACTTGAATAGAAAGAGTTAAGAATGAAAGGTGTAAATCGCATTCAGCGAATTCGTTTTATGAGTAAAATTCTATGTCATCTTATTTATTGATGAAATTACTAAATTACCCTTTCCGTTTAATTTTATTTGTCCACTATTTTAAAAATATATTTATTACTTTATAATATCATGAAAAGATAAATATTTTATCTTTTAAAAAAGGTCATGACGTTTAAACCTTGAAAAAACCCTTCTTAAATGCCTAAATAGAAAGAGTTGAGAAAGAAAGGCATAAAACGCATTCGACGAATGCGATTTATGTGTAAGTTTCAGTCTTTTCTTATTTATTTTTAAAATTACTTTATTACCTCTTCCATTTAATTTTATTTGTCCACTATTTTTAAAATATATTTATTTCTTTTATTTATTATTTTTATCATATCAAGAAAATAATTATTTTTCTTTTTTATACTCAACATTGATTGCATATTTTTTTGAGAATCTTCGTATCTCAATTACCCGACTTTTACCGATTTCGTGTGTATTAGCCCATGAATGTCTTTGGGGATCCCAAATTTTTTAATGAAAAAACTATATGAAGACCTCCGTCATGAATTGGAGAAGCATTACGTATAGTCCCGTCGTTTTTT
This sequence comes from Solanum gracilifrons, assembly GCA_029582605.1. Classification (NCBI taxonomy): domain Eukaryota; kingdom Viridiplantae; phylum Streptophyta; class Magnoliopsida; order Solanales; family Solanaceae; genus Solanum; species Solanum gracilifrons. The sequence continues at coordinate 5,345 of JAJOOH010014241.1, read as the reverse complement.
TCATGAATATTTTTGCATTTATGAGCCAAGTTTTAAAATTTTCCTGACTTTCGGTATTTTTCGTGTGTATTAGCCATGCGTGAGATATGAGAATTTATGTGATAATAATTAAATTAATAATGTGGTGGAAATATATGCAATAAAGTGGAGTTCTTGTGTAATGATAGAAAATGTATGTTACTTACTAGTTTAGTTAATGCTATTGAGGGAAAAAACAAAGAGCTATATTAAAGATCACTAGCAATAAATAAAACACATTATTCGAATGCGATTTATGAGTAATTTGAAATGTTTTCTAAAATAACTACACGAAGACCTCCGTAATGAGTTGGGAAGCATAACGTATAGTTCCGTCATTGTTTTCATGCATATTTTTACATTTACGAGTAAAATATTATGAATTACCCGACTTTCACCAATTTCGTGTGTATTAGCCCCATGGATCTTGCGCCGTTTGGGCAACTGAATTTTTTTTCTGAAAAATCTATACGAGGACATCCGTAATGAGTTGGTGAAATATTACGTATAGTCCCACCATTTTTTCACGAATATTTTTGTATTTACAAGCCAAATTTTAGCAATTACTCGATATTCATCGTTTTTCGTATGTATTAGTCCATGCTTGAGATATGTATATTTCTATGAGAATAATTAAATTTACAAAGTGATGAAAATATATACAATAAAGTGGTTGTTCATCAAACACCGAATGAAAGATAAAAAAAGTACTCAAGTTCAAATTTTAATATAGAAAAATTCACGATAGAAAATACTTTCTTCCAAATAAGATCCTATACAGTGACAATAAATATATCCAATGAAGTTTCACTAAGCGGTGGTCGCGTATTCAAATTAGTCGAACATTTGACACCTCTTATAATGAGCTATTATTGTTATCCAGATATATATTTTTCTATTCCTATTTGGTTCAACATTTGACACGTTATCACAAATTTATCTTTTTTTGACGTCCAAGAAATCAGTTAATACTGCCATTCTACTAAAAGGCCACTTGTTCATTTGTCACATTTTTCAAACCTTTATTTTTGTACTCCTTCACTTTACTCTTCATTGAAGAAAAAAAACCCTTTTCATATTCCCAATTTCCAATTGAAAATCCATGGAGAAAGTGTTGAACAAGGCAGTATTTTTTCCATCAATTTTGAATTCTAGTGATATTTATCATTATAATCGACATGGGGTTTGTGTTTTTCCAATGAAAGTCAATAGAAGAAATCACAAATCAGCAGCTACTACTGCTCAGGTTCATTTTCTTTTCTTTCTTGTCTTAAATATATTGTACGGTGTACATATAGGTATTAAGTAACTCTGTTCATCATTACTGATTGTTTGGATGTTTGTTGCATGTTATGTTGTATTGTATTTAGTCTAAGACACACTGTTTATTTTCATTGTTAATATCATATAGTTAAATCTATAAATTAGTGCTTGTTTGAATGGTTGTTACATGTTTTATTATATTGTATTGTTAAGTTTCGATACAATATTCGTTTTGGTTGTATCTTAAATTTTATTGTATCGTATTATATCATTAAATCTATTATTATGGAATGTCAAAAAGTCATATTTTATCATTTATCCTGCATTTTTATAATAGTTTTATCTTGTTGTACTTCAAATGGCTGATGTGTAGCATTTTTATATATAATGACGAGAAACATATTATTTATCTAAACGTTGTATCCATAAAAATGATAAAATTCAATATAATATATTATGAAACTATATGTAACAACCATTTAATAAACAAAATAAGGCTCGAACAAATAGGAAGAAGTATCTGCTGTTTTTGCCTTTGATAGGAATTAAATACAAGACTTCATGGTTTCCAATTCGTCTCATTGATCACTAGGACTCACCACTGACTACCTTATCCTTATTTCAATAATGTGAGTTTTCTCATGTTAATTTTCGTTGCTCCGATTTGGGAATGAACTATCAGTCAATAAGTAAGTAAAACTATTTTGGCGTAGAAATTTTCTGGTCAGATTTAGAGCATGATTGGTTAATATTGGCTCACTCGATAGTATGTTCTTCTTTTTTAAATTTGGCAGGTTTGATATTATAGTATATAAAATGTTCTACCTTTTCATCTCGCGCTACGTAAAACAGATGAGCATAGGTATAAGGAAAGCTCCTAAATGGTGGGAGAAAGGACTTCAACCGAATATGAAAGAGGTGACGGGTGCTCAAGACCTCGTTGACACCCTTCTAAACGCTGGGGATAAACTAGTCGTTGTCGATTTCCTTTCCCCTGGCTGTGGAGGCTGCAAAGCCCTTCATCCAAAGGTAATACATTCTTGTTGTCTAATACTACACTTTGTTGGCTGTCCATTTCAGTAAAAGATAGGACTAATGGTCTTAGTCTTGGTAAAACTGGAAAATGCAGATATGTCAGTTAGCAGAGATGAATCCGGATGTGCAGTTTTTACATGTGAACTATGAGGAACACAAGTCGATGTGTTACTCGTTGAACGTACATGTTCTCCCATTTTTCCGTTTCTATAGAGGAGCTGAAGGTCGTCTTTGTAGCTTTAGTTGCACCAATGCCACGGTTAGTTCATGATCCACCTTTATCTGATATGCTTTTTCTTCTGATACCGCGATCTGTTAATGACATTATATGCTCTGCTTCCTTCTTAATTTCTGCAATATCTCCCTTTGAATTGATCTTTTGCTTGTTGTCAATGCCTTTTCCTTCTATCCTCTTTAGAATGGTATTCTAACACTAACCACGATATTCTGGTGCAGATAAAAAAATTCAAAGATGCATTGACAAAGTATGGTGCAGATTGTTGCAGCCTCGAACCAGTTAAAGGGCTCGAGGAGAAAGAACTACTTGCCCTAGCAGCTAATAAGGACCTCTCTTTTGCTTACACACCAAAAACAGAAGAACCAGTACCTGTTGCCTTACAAGAAGTTATGGTGATAAAAACAAGCAGAACATCTTCATCTTGTCCAAATACGTACTCCCCGTTACCACTTCCCCTTCCTCTTCCTCTAGCATCAACTTCTCAGAAGGCCAAACAGGACTTGAAGAGTGAAATTTTTTAGGAAATCGGACCTTGGCGCAAGTCAACTCGAAAAGCTATGCTCAAGACTATAAAGGACAACAGTTCATTCCCTATCAATGTGAGACATTCTAACACCCTCCGTCTTGAATGGAGGGTAGACTTATCTCTAAAAGCTAGCTCTTTAGTTGAGGATCGCTCAAGATCCATATGAAAAGATGACTCACCCTGGATGATTTTGAGATTCATCAGTAAACTGTATTATAGAGGTTATGTATGCACAACTATCTAGTGTGTTTTTTATGTACATAATGCCGCGGGAAATACTATGTATTATACTGTATATGGTTGTTATACATATTTTATGTGGAACCTGGCGTTCAGATGAGTTCTAGCAAAGACTGCATTCTTACCATCATTCATGTTTCACTTCTTAGTTGAGTAGAGAGCCATTTTCATCTATACAAACAACCTTGACACAATTGCCAAAAGATTCAACCCAGGGAGAGTAAAAAGTATGCACAAAATAAAATGACATCTCCCACTTTTCGAATTCATAGTATAAAAACATGTCAGCAACTACAAGTATGTATCAAATGCTACAACATCAGTAGCCAATCTTGACACTAACTACACTAAGAGAAACAAATAATAGAAACTGTGCACTTTCCATTTCCAAGGAAGACATGGACCTCAATGAAACACAGCATTGAGGGAAATCCAACTAGTTTTGCATCAAGGCATAGTCTGTATCGTCTTCGTTCAGCCTCTCTACCTTCTTCTCAAGGCAGTGGGAAAGAGCTGCATACACTCTACACTCCCCAAAACCCCAACCTAGGGGGTAAGGTTGGCATAGACTCTACACTCGCAATCAAAGAAAGGCCTTGTTTCATCAGCCTTTATACATGGACTTCAATGAAACACATCATTGAGGGAAATCCAATTAGTTTTGCATCAAGGATTAGTCTGTATCGTCTCGTTCAGCCTCTCTACCTTCTCAAGGCAGAGGGAAAGAACTGCATACACTCTACACTCCCCGAACCCAACCTAGGGGGTAAGGTTGGCATAGACTCTACACTCGCAATCAAAGGAAGGCCTTGTTTCAACAGCCTTTAGCCATGACCTGCATCTACTAAAGCTTCAAACTCAATTTCCAGTTCACATGCAAGGGCTAAGTCAAGAGCAAAAAATTGTCATTTGTGACATCCAATAGCTGTACTGTCACAAAGGGAAAAGAGGACAACCCAAAAGGCATAAAAGACATCAAAAGTTGGACACTTTTCAGGCAGAATCAACCAAATACAAAGCCATAGCCTCTTCCAAGTTGCACAATAGAGATAAAATGACATAGTTCTACCCTGCTCCCAACCCCATAACACATACCATATCAAATTTAGATGTCCTAGAGCTGTCAAATACTATAGTCTTCCATATCTTTAAATGGATACAGTTAAAGACACAGATCAGCATATCATTGCATAGATTACATGAGTTTGTACCAGAAGACAGGTAGCGCGCTGCAAAAATGAAATATTCATCACGCTGTTTAAAACTGGCAAAAGAATTAATATATGCTTCCGAAACAGGAACATCCCCACATAAAATAAGAGGTGCTCACAAGTAAGAAGCAACATTTCAGATCTGAATACAAAAGGAACAATATGCTCTGATGCTATAGCAAATTCAATTTTTTTCGAGTAAAATGCATGTTCAAACATAACTTCAAAAACTCAAATTTCAAAATCTATAGCCAAACGGAAGGTTAGATTCAAATATAGCAAACTAAATCAAGAGAAATGCATGAACTCAACGAAATAGGACATAAAAATAAAAACTTCATGAAATCTGGATCTCTGCTCAACAACAATTTGAAACAAGAATACTTAAAAAACATAAAAATTAAAACTTTTTGATGGGAAAGTCCGCTCAAACCCTCATCGCCCCGATTTATTTGATAGGCTCAGATGGCGAACAGTCTTCATCGCAGTAAAGCAGGGAAAAGGAGTTCCGGAAAATTGTCCGGCGAGAAAGAGATGAACGGAGCCGCCATTAACCCTACATATATAAGGCGGTAGCTCCTCCCCAACTACGCCGGTCACATTCTCCGTCGCCGTCTTCTCCGCCGCCCACTGCTCAGATAAGATCAAGTAGTTTTGAGGCTATACTTAACCTCTATCATCGTCTTAAATAGATTTTTCTGAAACCTAAAAGGTCCTAATCTCTCTGTGAATTTCCTAATATACCCTGCACAGTTGTGGAAATGAAATAAAAAGTCCAAAATAGTCCATTATCTTTAAACTTTGGTTCAAAAAA
>JAJOOH010014237.1:0-12026 GCA_029582605.1 Solanum gracilifrons | reverse complement strand
TTTTCACCCCAGTTCCATGTATTGTCTTCTTCAAAAACAACATCTCTACTAGTCATAATCCTTTTTGTCAAAGGATTAAAGAACTTGTACACTTCCGATGCCTTGCTAACATTAATAAAGACACATTTAACGCCTTTATCATCAAGCTTCTTTCTCTTTATATCTGGGACATGTACATAGGAAATGCATCCAAAAATTCTGAAGTGATCTACAGCTGGTCTGTTTTCACTCCAAGCCTGCTCCGGTGTCACATCTCGAAGAGAAAAAGTAGGAGTTTTGTTCAAGATGTGGACGCTTTAATTTACTGGTTCTGGCCAAAATGTCTTTGGAACTCTTCCTCGAGTCAGCAAGCTTCGAACCATGTTGATAATAGTTCTATTCTTTCTCTCTGATACACCATTTTGTTGAGGTGTATATGCTATTGTGAGTTGTTTTCGAATGCTAGGAGACTTACAAAATTCTTCAAATGTCTTAGAGCAATATTCGCTTCCACGATCTGTTCAGAGGCTCTTAATGGTCTTTCTAGTCTCATTCTTCACGAGAGCTTTGAAACTTCTAAATATATTAAAAGCCTCTGATTTTTCCTGCAAAAAATATACCCAAGTCTTTCGGGAATAATCATCAATAAAGGTAATAAAATACATTTTCTCTCCATTAGAAATTGGGTTTATTGGCCCACAAATGTCTGAGTGAACCAACTCCAACACCTCATTTAATCGCCATGACTTACCTTTCGCAAACTGAGATTGATGTTGTTTGCCAATACACATTCTTCACAGACCTTGGAAGGGACGACAATTTCTCGAAGCCCCGTCACCATTCTCTTCCTTTGAAAGATCTTCAAGCCACCAAAGTTCAAGTTACCATATCGAAAATGCCACAACCAGGAAGGATTTTTCACTTCTTCCATCGAGCAAGATTGAACATTTTCAATTTTCAAAGGAAACATCCTGTTTCGACTCATTTTGACAATAGCAATAACACCTTTGGAAGGATAAAAAATTTCACATCTATTATTCCTTAAGGTGATGACATGTCCTTTTTCTACCAGTTGACCAAAACTCTATAAATTGCTCTTCAAAAGCAGGAACATAGAACACATTAGATATGGTTTCCACACACTCATTTTTTGTTTAAAAATTGATATCACTCTTTACCATCACATTCATTGTTGAGAGATCACTAAAACTAACTGTCGACCAAAAGTTTTCATTTAAATCAGTGAAAGAAGACTTACTACAAGTCATGTGGTTACTGCAACTGGTATCCACATACCAAATAACTTGCTCCTCGATCTCGTTATACGCATGAACTGCCATTAAAGTTTTCTCTTTCCTTGTTCTCAGCAAAATTTGACTTTTCTTCTTTCTCATTAGGCAGCCTAGTATAACATTAAGATTGATAATGACCAAATTTATGACAACGATAACATTTTACCTTTGATTTGTCAAAAATCTCTTCCTCTACCTTTGTTGTAGTCATCATTGGTTCTAAAATTCCTACTGCCATCTTTGTTTCCTCGGTCTCCTGTACCTCTTCCTCTAACTCTACCTCTACCTCTTCCTCTAAAATTTGAAGAAATAAAAGTAGAAGCCTTTAGGGCCTGCTCCTCAGAAGTTGAACTACAGGTCATCTTCTCCTCATGCACCAAGAAATAGCTTTGCAATTCATCAAGAGACAAAACATCTATGTCTTTTGACTCCTCAATAGAGCAAACAACATAATCATATTTCGGTGTCAAAGAACGCAGTATGGTTTCAACAATTGTGACATCATTCATCTTCTCGCAATGAAATATCATCATGTTACATATCTCCATGGTTCTAGCACAATAGCTAGTGACAAATTCACCTTCCTTCATCTGCAAAAGTTTCGAAGTCCCTTCTCAAGACTTGAAGTTGTGCTTGCTTCACTCTTGTAGTGTCTTGAAACTTCTTTTTCATTAAGTCCCATATATCCTTGGAAGTTTCTTTGCAAAGAATCGTTTGCAAGATAGGACGCTCAATAGCCTCAAAGAGGTAATTTTTTTCTTTCAAATCTTTCAGTTTTCTTGCTTCAAACTCCGCCTTTTGAGCATTTGTCAAAACCTCACCTTCCGCTAGAACACCAATGCCATTTTTCACAATTGGCCAATACTCCTTTGACCTTAGAAAGTTTTTCATTAGCATACTCCAATGGTCATATTGACCATCAAAATGGGGAATGGCTGCTTGCACATAATTGCTCTCTGAAGCCATTGAAAAAATAAAATTTCTGGGTAAACTCTACCTCACAAGTGTTTTTTTTGTTTTTTTTCTTCTGGATCTAACCTTGCCCTGATACCACTAACAAAATATGCCAAGCATAACAATGAATAAAGCAAGCAAACTCAACAGAAGTACAAAAAACAAGTCTTTATTTATGCAAAATTAGTGTTATTTTTCAATTGAGTAACTTTTCTACAATAATTTTCTAAGATTATCACTCTGAGGGAATAGTGTCCATTATTAGTGATGTTTATAGTTACAAAATCATGGTGATTTTTTTTTTTTTTTAAATAAAATAAAGTTGTTTGTACTTCAAAGTGTTGCATTTCCGTTATTTTGTGATTTTAGATTTGAGTGGTTTTGAACCTTGTTTTACTTTAGTAATTACGTTTTTGGTTCATTAGTTTCATCATTTTACTTGTTTAACAGAAAAATGTACATCTAAGTAAATATCATGTCTTCAGATTTGGTCTTTTCATGCCAATGAACCAATTAGGAGCAGTTATAAAAGAATACTTGATTCTTTAGAGCATATTTACTATACCTGCAGAAGTGAAAATAAGATTTAAATATAAAGTTATCATACGTGTATAACAATATTTCACATAAAAGATTAAAGATTTAATAACAAACAAGACTGTCACAAAGAGAGTTTGACTAAATTACATTTCTTCTTGAAAAAAGAAAAAGAAAAGAAGTTTACTTTTAATATCAATAAACTAACCTTACTTTTAAAGCACACATATTCAAGGCATCTTATAGTGGAGTAACTTCCCTTATATCCACTGGTAATGTATGTCTTGCAAATTCCACTCTATAGTCATTTCTCGAGAACATGGATTTATGTAGAATGCACATATTGAAGAGAAAAAAATATATGTTTAAACTAATAGACGAAAATCCATGGCAGCGGCATCCTGTTCCTAGCCTATGGTTGTAGGAGAGCCAAACACCAATTTAGGATAAATGAGCATATATGAAGAAAAAAATATTTCCTAATTCTAAATATTGTTAGTGAAGAAAATTTTAGAGAATCTCATAAATAAATAATCTATTAATAATGTCATTTCGAAATCAATTTTAGGTGTCTTCGTTGTTGAAATTTCAAACATTTTTTTTGTAAATTTGTACCACTAGATAGTGTTTTGTGATGTTATATCAAAAAATAAAAATAAAAATAGAAATCTCAAACTATATTTGACCATGTAAATGCTTTTCATACTATTAATAAATAAAATTTATGATAATTTTGGCATATATGAAAAATAAATTATTTACTAAATCTTAAAACTATTAATGGAGAAAAAATTTAAATTCCCATTGGTCAAGCAATTTAGGATAAAACAAGCATAAACATAGATAATTTCCTATTAACTAATCTTTGACTAGAAGTTTTTAAAAGATAAATATTTTAACATTTTTTTTCTATTTTAGGGGATCCCAATAAACTACTAGGGGTCGTTTGATGTGAAGGATAACACCAAATAGTCATGATATAAAATTATAGTGCCACTTATTTTGTTGTTTAATTGGCAAGTATGGAACAACTTATCCTTGGATTAATAAGACTCACATGACATAACGTAGTCAATCCAGCTCAACATATTATGTTATATTTCGTAAAACAAATTGTATAAGATCACTCGTCACACTAGTATATATATATACTTGAGCTTTATTTTTCCCTCTAGCAAAAAAACCATTAAATATGAAACACTCTCTAACTAATTTCTCCAGAATTCATCTCGGAAAATTCACAGGCGAGCTACAATTAAGGTGAACTGCTTGAAAAAAAAACTCAATCATATCAATTTGATAATCGATTTCGTTAGAATTCATCATGTAGAATTCACTTGTGAATTGTGACCATCTTCCATTTTATTAAGATGTAACCTTATTTTTATTGTTAATTCTTTTGAACTTTCTCGTTTAAATGATTAAAAATGAGAAAACAGAAAACATTTTTTTATTACTCATTTTAAGAAAATGGTTTTAGTGATGATTTTAATTGTTTTTAGTTCTTAGAGATTTTGGGAGATATTGTTCTTGAGCTTGAAGGTTTTGAAGGTTTTCAACTCCAAGAAATTGGAAGTGGGTATCCAAGAATCTTCATCCTAGACGTGTTTAAAGATATTTTCTATTGTACCCACTTGATGGAAGGACTTGTTGGTATTGATTTCTATCACTTTTTCATGTCTAGCTAAAACCCCAATTATTAGGGTGTGATTTTGTGAATATGGGTTAAATTTCATGTTGGGTATTGCTTATTATTAGTCTATTTGTTGTTTAAATATGATTTCGTTTAGTAGTTGTGTTTGAACTTAATGGGATTGTAGTTGGAAATACGATTTCATCTTAGTGTTTTTGGCTTGCTCGAGAGAGAGGTTTTAAAACTAAGACTACTAAATCGATAGCCGGTGGTTATTGGGTTATCGTGGGTTTAGCTCAAGAGAGTAAATCCTAGGACTTCTCCCACACATTTAGCTCGAGAGAGTGAATGGGCTAAGGCGGAGGCTGTGCTTAAATGCTGCAACTCGGTGTTCGAGAGAAACCGAGTTGATTTGGGTTAAGTTGCTCGAGAGAGAATTTACCCCCACTAAAGTAGCCTAGTTACAAATATTCACCGATTTACTATCAATAGCATTTACCCAATAGTATATTTTATCCCATATTTCTATCACATACTAACAATCCCGTCTCCCTATCTCGTATCCTTATATTTTCACTATTTTTGTCATTAATTGAATACAAACCCCCCATTGATAATTGATAGTCATGTCACCTTCTTGATTTATTATGTTTTTTACTTGTTTATGTTTATAGCTATGATTGATTAGAACTTGATTTTACTTTCTATTAATTCATGCAACCACTCCCTTGGGACTAGTTCCCAACCCATTCGGTTGGATTATATTACTGCACGCGATCGTTGACACATGAGTTGGAAGTCGTGTCTTTGATTACGTCAAAACATAAAAATGGCGCCGCTGCCGGGGAGTGGTGTTAGTTGAGATTTTCTAGTTTAGTAGAGTTTTTGTTCTTATTAGTTATAGTTCTACTCACTTAATTTTTAGCTTTGTGATTTGCCTATTTGAGCTTTGAAGCAGAGGAGGTGAGTATGTCGAGCAGAACTCACGAGCAAATGGAGTTTCCTTCATTAGAAGTAATGATGTTCAGGGATCGCATTCTTTAAACAATTGGAAGGTGAACGGATTCATAATGCATGGGCAAGGTTTGAAGAACTACTCAGTGACAAGCCGATCATCTCTTGTTCGCCCTTTGTCTGCACCCCTAAACCCTTTTTGCACTGTAACATTCAGTGAGCTATTCCTTGCTCGCTGAATGATATCGGCGATTCCTCAAAAGAACGATCCCATCGCCGACTTGCCATAATATTTAAGCCAACCCTTTCGGCGATCCCGATTCAGCTCGCCAAAGCGGATTGGCGACTCACCGAGTAGCTTGGCGAGTTCATCTGCAACAGCTTCTCTACGAAATTGATTAAGCCCTCCTAACTTTTTCTTAAATATTTTGTAGGCATGGTGAGGAAAAACATAGACGAGCCACCCCGTAAGAGAGTACGGGGTATCACAATCAATGAAGGAGGATAAAATCCTCCAAGAAGAGGAAGACAAGAATAACCACCAGGTGATAAAAGAAAAGGAAAGAGGCCCATGTCTGACAGGGCTAGCTGCTGCTAGTCCCTAGGCTAGCTTATCTGAACCTGACGAGGACCAGCTGCTAAGACCCCGACATTCTGATCATAGGGCTAGATCTCACTCCACATCTACTAGAGCCTCTCCAGTTCCAACACCACCACACTCAGTACCAGCACATGCACCTCCTGTGTCTCCTGTGCCACCAGTTGTTCCACAACCTAGGCTCCTTAACCGGTTGAAGGGTGATGGGCTACGAACTATTCTCGAGGATAAGATCTTATCAACATAAGGCCTTTCAGGAAAGTATTCCAATGTAAGAAACACCCTTGACTTTCATAGATTTGGGCAATTCACTAGGCCCTGATATTCCTTCATGGGTTCGGGAATTCTATATGGCATATGGTTAGTTGGTCTGAAAGAGCAAAAATAAGGCGAGTGAGTTCAGACCAGTTAAGTTGGTCATTGTTCGAGGAAATGAAGTTCAATGCAATAGCAAGTACATCAACTCTTTTCTTGACAGAAGGCATGACATTGACTACCCCAACCTAACTACCGCTACAGCTTCATTAGATGAACTAAAGGGATGTCTGGCACCCCTCATTTCGAACACCACCCCGATGTGGATCGAGGCCGGAGTCCCAATTGAGAAAAAGGACTTGAGTGTCGCTGTACGTTATTGGTTTAGATTTATCATCAGCTCCATCATATTTTCCCAAAATGAGTTCGTTCTTCATTTTCCTAAGGCAGTCCATCTGGGATCGATTATTTCTAGGAAGAGCATTAATATGGGGTTTATTATTAAGCAAGAGATGGCCATGAGGTCCAAGCATAGTCAGATCTCGCTGCCGTTCCCAGTACTGATCACAAAACTATGCCGGCGAGTAGGAGTTCCCCGGAATGATGAGGGATATTGAGATTACCCCTTCCTCCTCTACTGATATCCGGTGTATTGAGGCCAAGTACACTAGAGAGGAGTCTGACAGGAGGAGAGTAGCCTGATGTATGCGTAATCAAGACAGAGCTTCCAATTCAAGTGTCTACGATCGTACAATAGTAATATAACCCAACCGAAAGGGTTGGGGTCGAGTTCCAAGGGAGTGGTTGCAAGAATTAACAGAAAAGTAAAATCAATTTCGAATGATTCATAGTTATAAACATTAACGAATAAAAACATACTAAATCTAAAGGTGACACGAGTGTCAATTATCAATGGGGGGTTGGTATTCAACTAATGACAGAAATAGCAAAAATATAAAAATGTGACATAGTGAGACGTGATTCTTAGGATGTGATAGGAATATGGGATAAAATATACTATTAGGTAAATGCTATTGATAGTAAATTGTTTAATATTTGGAACTAGGCTAGACTATACTGGGGTAAATTCTCTGTCGAGAAACTTACCCCGAATCAACTTCGTTTCTCTCGAACACCGTATTGCAACATTTAAGTGTAGCCTCCGCCTTATTCCATTCACTCTCTCGAGTTAAATGTGTGGGAGAAGGCCTAGGATTCACTCTCTCGAGCTCAACCCACGACGACCCAATAACCACCGGCTATAAATTTAGTAGTCTTAGTTTGAAAACCTCTCTCCTGAGCAAGCCAAAAACACTAAGATGAAATTATATTTACAACAACAATCCCATTAAGTTCAAACACAACTACTAAATGAAATCACATTTAAAAAGCAAATAGACTAATAATAAGCAATACCCAATAGGAAATTTAACCCATATTATCAAAATCACACCCCAAGAATTGGGGTTTTAGTTAGACATAAAAAAGAGATGGAAATCAATACCAACAAGTGTTTCCATCAAGTGGGTACGATAGAAAATGTCTTTAACCACGTCTAGGATGAAGATTCTTGGATACCCACTTCTAATTTCTTGGAGTTGAAAACCTTCAAGCTCAAGAAGAATGTCTCCCAAAAACTCTAAGAACTAAAAACTGAAAATATTCTAAGCCTCAGTAATAATTCTCTACCACATGAAACTAAGCTACAAAATTAAATGAGTATTTATAGTTTTCAAAAATTTGTTCTGCGAAGGATCACTCGGCACAGTTAGTCGGGATGGCCAATACACTCGGAGATCCGCCCTTTGGTCTAGTTCATCGCCTTTCAGCTTTTGCCTTCAGCACCTTCGCGTTTTGATTCATTGGACGACAGGGAACTGCTCCGCAAAACTGCTCGGCGATGCGCCGACTGCTCCCTTTCATCGCCAACTTGATCTTTACCTTCAAGGCTTAGCACACTTGAACTTTGGGCGAGGTTAAGGCCATTCAGTGACTCGCTTAATGGATTAGGCGATCCTCGGACCTTATTTTCTTCGTTCTTTTGAGCCTCCTTGTTTCTTTTTTCCAAGTAGTGTCCACGCTTTGCCTCAAACTCCATATACCTGAAACTCGAGGATTTACATCAGTTATTGAGACAAAATATGCACTTGAGGACACTAAATCTTTCAAAATATATCCCTAAATGAGTCCAAATTGTGGACTCATAAACACCCCCAACTTAAACTTTTGCTTGTCTTCAAGTAAAACTCAAGTTCATTAGTTCAAAAAGGATATTTCAAACAGTGCTACACAAGACTCAATCATGAATGTACACACAAGACTCAACTTACTCATGCAAGAATCAATTGTGTACTCAAAGACTATATTTGTGACACACTATTATAAAATATTCTCAAGCTCAGAATACTTGCTTCTAATGCAATTTCAAGGTTTCAAGGTCAACTAAGGTGTTCAAATGCCCTTACACAAAGAATGATTCCATATTCACACACAATGGTTCAATCAATTAAAGCTCTAGAATCAAATGCAACGCTCACACTCACAAAGAAGAACATAATGTATGCTTTCACCCATAGGTTTACCGTATTTTCCAATTGACAATTGCTTGAGCTCACTGAAGATCAAAAAGGTCTTTTCAAGGCTTATAATGGGGTAGAGTGCAAATGTATGGTCATTTAGTCTCAGTGACTTTCATCCTCAGGAAATGTGGTGCTCATAACACTTCATTTCCTTTTCTTGAATCATTTTATTTAGTGCTCATAAGTCATCCCATTATTCAGTTCCATGGATTGTTCGGAAACCCCATTTCTTTTGTACTTTATTCCCCGACTTTTTCTCTTTCATTCTTTTCTTCTCTTTTTTTTCTCTTTTTTTTTTGTATGGAGGGGTTCCATTTTTCTCAACACCATGGGTTAAAGGAGACTTTCCTTGAACTTCTTGACTTGCCCTTTTCTTTTCACCACACCCCCAACTTAGGCTTTTGGCCTAAGTTAGCTATTCAATCAACCACAAATCAAGAGGATTATATGTAGTTGATTAACAGAGGTCATATTTTCATCAAGTTTCTTCGAAACAAAAGTATGACTCAAGGAATGTTCAAAAGAGGTTCTCACACACTCACAAGGTAGGCCAGAAAAGAGGTATATGTCAAAATGGCTCACACTCTTCGAAGGTTCCTAAGATCATATCAAGAGATAGACTTACTTAGTCAACTGGACCAACGGGGCAAATTCTAGGTGTAATCATGCATGGTTCACGGTAAGTTCATCACACAAGGCATTGACACCAAAGTCAAACAAGACTCCATACTTTTGCTAGTGTTCAAATTTCATCACAAAAGAATAAATTTGATACTTGGATAGTCACAATGAGATGCAAAGAGTTCACATATTGTCTATGCAAATTCAATTGGCCTCGTTGTGGCCTGATGAGTCCTCAAATTAGACTCATTTATGGCTATATTTTAATAGAAATTGTGTCTTCAAATGCTTATTTTATCTCAATATCTGATGAAAACCCTTAAGTTTCAGGTATTTAAAGTTTGAAGGAAAGCTTGGATACTACATCGCAAAAAGGAACGAAAAGGCTGAAAAGAACGAAGAAATGAAGGCCTGAGGATCGCTGAGTCCACTTCGAGTCGCCAAAGGGTCTTACTTTGCCTTTTGTTCCAGTGTGCTGAACCCTGAAGTAAAGGATCAAGTCAGCGGAAAAAAGGAGTAGTCGGCGCATCGCCGAGAAGTTCTTAGAAGTTTCGCGAAGCAGTACCATGTCACCAAATGACCCAAAGCACGATGATGCTGAAGGCTAGTGCAAGACGGTGATTAACTACACCAAAAGGTGAATCTCCGAGTTGATCGGCGATTCCGACTAACGACGCCGAATGATCCACTGCAGCGCAAATTTGTGAAATCTATAAATACTAGTTAGAGTTGTAGTTTTAATAGTTGAACAATTATTATAATTTAAATATAGAATAGTAGTTTTTAATATTTTTCTCTAAGTTTGAGAGGGTTTTGAAGACTTAAAGATCCAAAGAGTTTCATCTTCAAGATTTGGATTTGGGTCTCTTGAATTCTTCAACTTTGGCCTGTATCAAGACTTAAATCTTCATACACAGTTGAATGCGAGCTCAATTTGGTATATATTTATATCTCTTATATATGTGTGGCTAAAACCCCCAATTCTTGGGGTGTGATTTAGCGAAAATGGATTAAGATAGTCATTAGGTCTTTCTTGCTGATAGTTTAATCATAGTTTAATTGTGATTTCGTATAGTAGTTGTTGATGAATTTAATGAATTTGTAGTTGCAAATACAAGTTTATTTATGTGTTTTTGGATTTCTCGAGAGAGAGGTCGTAAAACTAAAACTACTAAACTTATGGCCGGTAGGAGTGGGTCGACATGAGGTTCAGCTAGAGAGAGTGAATCCCAGTCTCATTCCTACACACTCAGCTCGAGAGAGTGAGTGGGTAAACTGTAGGCTGGTCTTCATGCGGTAAGTGGGTGTCCGAGAGGAACACATTTGAAATGGGGTAAGTTGCTCGAGAGAGAGCTTATCCCCCTTAAAGTTTAGCCTATTCACAATTATTCTATGAATCTTCTATCGAAAGCATGTACCCATTAATATAGCTTAACCCGTATTCCCGTCACATCCCAACGATCCCCTCTCATTACTTAGAAATCCCTATTAATTTTGTTGTTTTTACTTACTAGTGACAAAACTCCATTGTTAATTGACACTCTTGTGTACCCTTTTAATTTACAAGGTTTTTAATTTTAAATGTGTTTAGCTACCACTAGTTAGAACTAAATTTTATTTTTCTATTAATTCTCAAAACCACTCTCTTGGGAATGATCCCAACCCTTGGTTGGGTTACTAACTTGCATTGGAAGTTGTGTCTTGATTACGCAAACATCAAAATGGCGCCGCTATCGGGCAGTGGTGTTATTTGGGAATTCTTAGTTAAGTAGAATTTCTATTTTTAATAGTTGTAGTTTTACTAATTTTATTTTTAGTTTTGTTGTGCTGATTTGTGCTTCAACAACAGAGGAAATGAATATATCAATCAACACTTGCGCGCTAATGGAATTTCCTCCACTAGAGGTAATGAAAATTCGGGATAGAATCCTAACTTTCAAGCACTTGGAGGGCGAAAGGATCCACAAGTCATGGGAGAGGTTTAAAGAACTGATCAGTCAAGGACAAATTCACAACATTCCCGAAATAATCCTCCTTGATTGCTTCTACAGAGGTCTTAGCCCCATAAACAAAAGGTTGGTCAACCAACTCATTCCGAGTGATCTTGCAAACTAGCTATATGCAATAGCAGTCCAACTGCTTGACAGCATGGTTAAAATGGACCAAGAAGCAGAAAGGGACTTCATGTTGGCTGCACTGATGACTCAGATGGATGAGTTGGCCAAAAAGATGGTGAAGATCGAAGCTCAGGATGAAGGAATGCTCTCAACCATTCTCCTTAAGATGACTGAGCAAGATAGAGCACTGGAAGAATGGAAAGAAGGTATTGAAGGGATGAAGCGAATGATTTGGTCTCATTCCATAGCTATCTAGCTTCTCGAGAACTTTATGGGTCATGCATTGCCTTGTCTCCACTCACAGGAAAATAGGGGGTTTCCTAGTGATAATATGGCTAACCCCAACAATGAAGCATAAATGATGACTTGCGTCGTGCCACGACGTTAACTAAGGCGTTGTTTGGGATGCAACCTAACCTCTTTCTTGCTTACACTTTACTTTGATAAAATAATGGTGTGTTGATTGCGCTGATGGAAGTATGAGGATTGTTCGAAAAAGTGAAAGAT
>JAJOOH010014231.1:0-13312 GCA_029582605.1 Solanum gracilifrons | reverse complement strand
CCCCCCCCCCCTTTCTCCTCCTCTTCAAAGAACGGACTACAGAGACAAAGGTAAAATGGTTGACAACAACAGCAGCAACGAAAGAGTAGAAACTTCTGAGGGAGGGCAACTTCCAAGTGACCTCATCCTTAGACTTGAGTGCAAGATTTTAGATTTGGAAGAAGAAGTAGCGCATATGCGCTATTTGGCCAAGTTATCTATTTCTCTTGGAACCCAGTTTGGCGAAAATATAGACAATCCTCCTCACTCTAACCAAACAACCATACCAAACAATCCCCCAACCAATGTATCCCGACCTGAACCCACTTATCCAAATATCTTCCCGCCACTTCATGCCTAAAATACCCAAATCCCATTTTACCACTACCACCAACAAACTAAGCCAACTATTCCAGAACCAGTTCTAAATGCAAATCCTTCATATACTCCCGAAAATAACAACCTCAACCCCATCTATGTGGAAACTGCTCCCTTGACCCATAACTACCATGAATCAAAGTCCTCCCAAAAGGACATTCTGATTAAAACCCTGACTAAGAGATTAGATAACTTGGCCAGCAGGGTGCAACATGTGGAAGGAAGCAAGAGGTTGGGAGGACTAAGCTACGAGGATTTTTGTATACACCCTGACGTAGAACTGCCTGAAGGATACAAGCTTTCAAAGTTTGAACTGTTTAATGGCATTGGAGATCCCAAAGACCACCTGCAAATGTACTGTGACAAGCTTGTAGGGGTGGGGAGAGATGAGAGGATACTCATGAAGTTGTTTATGAGAAGTCTCACCGAAGAGACTCTATCCTGGTATATTGAACAAGACCCTCGGAAATGGGATGAGTGGGTAGACATGGCAACAAACTTCATGAACAAGTTTGGATCTAATGTAGAAAATGCACCTGATTGGTTCTACATCCAAAACCCGGAAAAAAAACCCAGTGAATCTTTCAGGGATTATGCGATAAGATGGAGGTCTGAGGCGGCCAGGGCCAGACCTCCCATGGAAGAATCTCAGATGAAATACTACTTCATCCGTGCCTAAGAACCACAATATTATGATAGGATGATGCTTGTAGCTAAGAAGAGTTTTGCTGAAATTATCAAATTAGGCGAAAGAATCGAAGAAGGCATAAAAAAATGGAACTATCATCAATCTGGAGGCCCTGCAAGCCACCAACAAAGCTCTGCAATCCGGGGGAATGGCAGAAAATTGAAAGAAAACAGGTTCAGTCATGATGACTCAAGAACCAGAACCCCTTATAAATACCAATCAACAACCCCACCTCCAACTCCATATCTCCAAACTTCATATCCTTCAGCTCCACCACCTATATCTCCCAACCCCATGCCAGTATATTACCAAAATGCCCCTCATCAACATTAGCAAGCTTCATATCCTGTCTATAATGCCCAACCAACATACTTCCAAACTCCACCATCTACTCAAACACCAAACTACCGCAACAGACCTCCCTATGAAAGAAAACTTGCAAAAAACTATACCCCTCTGGCTGAGCCTATAGCCCAGCTTTATGAGAGACTGAAAGAGGCTGGCTATGTCACCCCAGTCCCTGCATTGCCTGTGGATGTCCGCGCAAAATGGTATGACCCTAACAAGGTTTGTGCCTACCATTCTGGGATGAAAGGTCACACTACCGAAGTTTGCAGAGCCCTGAAGGATAAGGTTCAGATGCTAATTGATACAAAGGTCATCCAACTCAAGGATTCGACGCCAAATGTTGCAAATAACCTTCTGCCTAACCATCAGGTCAACATGGTAGAAGCCGAGGATACCTCGGATTGGGAGAAATCCATTTGGGTCCGTGAGCCAGAAGAAGCAATAACTGGTACCGCCCAAACTCCAATGGTAGTACAAAGGTGTGCCCCATTTGAGGTTGAGGTCGCCATGCCTAAGCCTCCATTCACTGTTTATAGGGCGCCTTCCCCTGTCCAGTATGATACCCATGCTGTTCCATGGGACCACAGAAAGGGAAAAACAAAAGTGGAAGAAGCAGACACTGCAGCAGGAGTTACTAGATCATGAAGAATTTATACTTCTGAAAATTTGGTGGAGGGGAGCTCCAGCAAGTCCAAGGCACTAATTGTAGAACTTGAAGATCAAGGTATTTGGAAGAAGGTGCAAGCAAAAGAGTACTCTATTGTTGAGCAATTGAGTAAAACCCAGTCTCAAATATCCATCCTATCATTGCTGCAATCCTTCGAAACTCATCGGAACGCTCTTTTGAAGTTCCTGGATGAAGCCTATGTACCATTTAGCATTACCCATGGAGAGGTAGCCCAAATGGTTGGGCAGGTTTTTGAGGCATACAAAATATTTTTTCACGAAGATGAGTTGCCACTTGAAGGAACAACCCACAACATAGCTTTGTACATTTCAGCTCAATATCAAGACAAGACAATCACCAAAGCCTTGGTTGATGCAGGGTCTGGTTTAAATATCTGTCCTCTAAACACGTTGACAAGGCTGGGAGTGGACAGTGCAAAGATCCAAACCTGGAAGATGAATGTGAGAGCTTTTGATGGTTCTCAGAAGGGTACTATTGGGGAAATAACCCTGGACATGCTTATTGGTCCTGCTACTTTCCCAATAACGTTCCAGGTCTTGGACATTTCGTCCTCATATAACCTATTGCTGGGTCGTCCTTGGATTTATATGGCTGGAGCGGTTCCCTCTACTCTTCATCAATGCTTGAAGTTTAGATGGGATCATGAAGAAGTTGTAGTCCATGGGGGAAAGGGGCATCCTGTATATGCGATAAAAGGAAGGCATCTAGACGGTGAGATGAACCATACAGTCGAGCTTGTTAGCAACATTGAAGTGCAACCTTGGTTTAGCCAGAAGATCATAGATATGATGGCCTGGTTTGGTTTCGAGCTCAGTAAAGGTTTGGGAGCCAATTTACAAGGAATAGTTGAACCTATACAACCTGTTCGTCATTCAACCACTTTCGGCTTGGGATACAAATGTACTACTGAGGAGTGGCTTGACTGGCAACCACCCAGAGATGGATATTACTATCCATTGCAGAAACCCATACCACCGTTGCACCAATCATTTCGACCAGTAGATTTCATGGGTGGCATCACTGACGAGCTTTTAAAAGACATGAAAGGTTTGCCTCTGACCAAGGAGGAAGGGAAAATTTGCAATGTCGTGATTAACGAGGAGGAGAAAGGGGACCCTAGAGGAGGTAGTGAAGCAGGGATCAACATCAACATTTGGACCTCAACTCCATCCAGACCTCGTAGGGCATCTGGGTAGCTGTGGAAGAAGTTTTCTATCAATTTTTAAAAAGTTTTCAATAAACATTTTTAAATTCCAGTTCTCTGTTATTGTTTTCAAATACTAGTGTTACGAAACTCTTGAGTTTAATCAATAAAGTTCTTTTCCCATCTATTTAATATCTTATATTTATTTGTGCGTTATTCTTTCTTCCAGCAAAATCTATTATAAAAGTGTTGAATCTGAGACTATGGCATATAATGAGACTGCACAGCTTAACATTAATGACTAAGAGGAAGTCAAAGAAAGTGAGGTCCCTGAAGAGTTAATCAGAGAGGTTGAGGAATTCGAGGAAAAGCCCAATCCAAACTTAGTGGAAACAGAGGTGATAAATCTGGGAAGTTCGGAAGTGGCACAAGAGACCCGAGTAAGCATCCTTATGACGGAAGATGACAAGAAAGAGTATACAGAGTGTCTCATGGAGAATAAAGATATCTTCGCCTGGTCCTATGTCATTTTGTCGCCTGGTCCTATGTAGACATGACAGGATTAAGCACTTCAATCGTAGCTCATCGATTGCCCACTGATCCAGCATGTCCTCCTGTGAAGCAGAAACTGAGAAAATACATGCCTGAGTTGAGTTTGAAAATCAAAAAAGAAATATCAAAGCAATTAAATGCTGGAATCCTTCAAGTGACGGAGTACCCAGCCTGACTTGCAAATGTCGTTCCAGTGTCGAAGAAAGACGGAAAGGTTAAAGTCTGTGTGGATTATCGGGATCTCAACAAAGCAAGTCCCAAAGATAATTTTCCATTGCCCAACATACACATCTTGATTGATAACTGTGCTAAGCATGAAACACAATTGTTCGTGGATTGCTTTGCTGGCTATCATTAAATTGAGATGCACAAGGACGATGCTGAGAAGATTGCATTTATCACACTGTAGGGTGTTTACAACTACAAGGTAATGCCTTTCGGGTTAAAGAATGTTGGAGCTACATACATGAGGGCAATGACCACTCTGTTTCACGACATGATCCACAAGGAAATTGAAGTTTATGTGGATGATGTCATCATCAAATCAAAGAAGGGTTCAAATCATCTAGATGATCTGCGAAAGTTCTTTGCCAGGCTACGCAAGTATAACTTGAAGTTGAATCCTGCAAAATGTGTCTTTGGGGTTCCTGCTGGAAAGCTTCTGGGTTTCATTGTCAGCCGCCGGGGTATAGAACTGGATCCATCAAAAATCAAAGTCATTCGTGATCTACCTTCACCGAGGAGTAACAAAGAGGTAATGAGTTTCCTGGGACGACTAAATTACATCAGTCGTTTCATAGCCCAGTCTACTGTCATTTGTGAGAGCCTATCTTCAAGCTGTTGAAGAAGGATGCCACGGTGAAATGGACAGACGATTGTCAACAAGCGTTTGAGAAAGTCAAAGATTACTTGTCCAATCCACCTGTGTTGGTTCCACCGGAATCTGGTAGACCATTGTTGTTTTACATATCAGTGTTGGATAATGCTTTCAGCTGCATTTTGGGGCAACATGATGAGACTAGAAAGAAGGAGCAGGTGATATATTACGTGAGCAAGAAGTTTACATCATATGAGGCTCGATACTCTCTATTGGAGCGTACCTGTTGTGCTTTAACTTAGGTCGCCCAGAAGCTGCGACACTACCTCTCCTAGCACACTACTTATTTGATTTCAAGGATGGATCCTCTGAAGTATATCTTTCAAAAGCCCATGCCTACAGGTAAACTGGCTAAATGGCATATATTACTGAGTGAGTTTGACATAGTGTATGTTACACAAAAGGAAGTAAAGGCACATGCATTAGCAGACCATATGGCAGAGAACCACTGTAGATGATGATTATAGACCGTTGAAGACTTACTTCCCAGACGAAGAAGTAGCTTTTGTAGGGGAAGACATTTCTGAAAATATGATAGTTGGAGGATGTTTTTTGATGGAGCAAAGAACTTGAGCAGATCCGGCATCGGAGCTGTTTTGATATCACCAACTGGGCAACATTATCCGATATCAGCCAAACTCAGGTTCCTTTGCTCAAATAATATGGATGAATATGAAGATTGCATATTGGGGCTCTGACGCGCTATCAACTTGGATATCTAGGAAATGTTGATAATAGGGGATTCAGACCAATTGATCCATCAGGTTCGAGGCGAATGGGCTACCAAGAATCGGAAGCTATTACCATACTTGGAGTGCGTGCATAGGCTGTGCAAAAGGTTCATCAAAGAAAAATTCAAACATGTACCAAGGATCCAGAATGAATTCGCAGATGCCTTAGCCACTTTCTCTTCCATGATTCAACATCCTGATCATAACTACATTGATCCTATTCACATCCACATATATGAGCAACCAACATACTGTTTGCATGTTGAGGAAGAGCCTGATGGAAAGCCTTGGTGCAATGATATACGAGAATATTTGAAGAGCGGTGCGTATACAGAAGATGCAACAAGTGTACAAAAGCGTACAATTTAGAGGTTAGCGAATCAATTATTTCTAAGTGGAGAAATCCTTTATAGGAGGACTCCCGATTTGGGGTTGCTAAGGTGCGTCGAAGCTGGAGAAGCCAACAGGTTGATTGAAGAGATACATGCAGGAACATGTGGTCCTCACATGAATGGTTTTACATTGGCCAAAAAGATCCTGAGATCGGGATATTTCTGGCTAACTATGGAGACAGACTGTATTCGCTATGTCCAAAAATGTCACTAATGTCAGACTCATGCAGATATGATTCGAGTTCCTCCCAACGAACTCCATGTCACTAGTTCACCTTGGCCCTTTGCAGCTTAGGGCATGGACGTCATTAGTCCAATTGAGCCAGCGGCATCCAATAGACATAGATTCATTCTGGTTGCAATTGACTACTTCACCAAATGGGTCAAAGCCACCTCTCACAAATCAGTGACAAAGAAGGCCGTGGATGATTTTGTCAAAAATAATATTATCTGCAGGTTCGGAATTCCTGAGTCAATCATCACTGATAATGGAACCAATCTAAATAGTCATTTGATGAGATCATTGTGTGAGAAATTCAAGATCAGTCATCGGAATTCAACAGCATATAGACCATAGATGAATGGAGCTGTTGAAGCTGCAAACAAGAACACCAAGAGGATATTGCGCAAGATGATCAATAATCACAGGAATTGGCATGAAAAGCTACCCTTTGCATTGCTGGGATATCGTACTGCTATCAGAACTTCTACCGGGGCTATGCCTTATTTTCTGGTATACGGTAATGAAGCTGTGATACCTGCTGAAGTAGAGATACCATCTCTAAGAATTATTCAGGAAGTGGAACTGGATGATGCAAAATAGATACAAATTCGGACGGAAAATCTTGCATTGATTGATGGGAGGAGGATTAACGCCGTTTGTCATGGTCAACTCTATCAAAATAGAATTGCCAGAGCTTTCAATAAAAAGGTTAGACTCAGACATTTCTCACCTGGGCAACTAGTTTTGAAACGGATTTTTCCAAATCAAGATGAAGCAAAGGGTAAATTCTCACCAAATTGGCAAGGTCCATGCATAGTCTCTCGGGTATTGACAGGTGGAGCCCTCATACTTGCAGAAATGGATGGAGAAGTTTGGCTCAAACCTATGAACTCAGATGCTGTGAAGATATATTACATCTAAGTTTGTTTCATGCTCTTTACTATGTTTTGGAACTACGTCAGACTTGATTCCCGTTTAAGAGGGAATACGTTGGCGCTCCTATGGAGTTCAGTCATATCATAATAAAATTTTCACTTTTCCCTTTGACTGTGTAACTGTGTAATTGGGCAGCATTTTTGAGAGTGTCTCAAAAATTCCATCAGAAGGAAATTTTCTTGCAAGTGATGACACTGGGGCAGAATTTTTGAGAGAACTCAAAAATTCCTTCAAACGAGCATTTTTCTGCACAAATCAAGACTGGGGCAGAATTTTTGAGGGTCTCAAAAATTCACAGCAATCAAGCTACAATCTTCAACAAAGATCAGAACAACAAATTTGTCTCTGAGTCAGATGTTGTAAAGTCTCGAACTGTGCCATGGTCAAAGATTCAACATTACATTTTACAAACTAATATTTTCAAAAACTTTTTCAAAAAACTCTCTTTCCGTCTATTTTACATTTTTCTTCAAAGCAAATGCCCAGAAAGGTCTGGATGGCGAGTCAAAGGGAGCACACTGGTCGCAGCAGATCAACCTCCCCCATTTTTTAAACTCACAATTTTTCTTTGAATACAGGAAAGACAGGTACAGATACAAAAGACAACTTCAACATCGCCTGACCGCTATTAAGCTCGACGAATCGCCAGTCAAATGGCATACTATGCTTCTGACAGAATGAAGGACCAAGTTATTTTGAGCTCGACAAGTCGCTAATTATTGGTACATCTTTCCAATCAGACGAAAGAATCAAGCTACTTTATATCAATCCCGAACAACCGCCATTCAACGACAACCTCTCTTTACTAGGACAGAAGGTCAAGCCACAATATTCTGAACTCGAAATTTGTCAACAAATGACATTCAATCCTTTTAAAAGGTGAAGGCTTATGCCCTCAAACAATTATCGCATGAGCCCGAAAACTATATTATGCCCGGAGATTACATTGTGCTCGAGATTACATTTGTGCCCGAAATCGCATCGCGCCCGAGATCGCATTTGAGCTTGAGATTGCATTTGTTCCCGAGGATTACATTATTGCATGTGCCCGAGAATTACATCATTGCATGTGCCCGAGATTGCATTGAGCCTGAATTGCATGTGCCCGAGAATTATATCATTTGCATTGTGCCCGATATTGCATGTGCCCGAGATTGCATTGTGCCCGAGATTGCATTGTGCCCGATAATTACATCATTGCATGTGCCTGAGATTGCATTGAGCCCGAGATTGCATTGAGCCCAAATTGCATGTGCCCGAGAATTACATCATTTGCATGTGCCCGAGATTACATTGTGCCCGAGATTGCATTGAGCCCAAGATTGCATTGTGCCCGATATTACATGTGCCCGAGAATTGCATGTGCCCAAGATTGCATTGTGCCCGAGATTTGCATTGAGCCCGAGATTGCATTTTGCTCGATATTGCATGTGCCCGAGAATTACATCATTGCATGTGCTCGAGATTGCATTGTGCCCGAAGACTGCATGTGCTCGATTTGCATTGTGCCCGAAGATTGCATTGTGCCCGAGATTGCATTGCGCCGGAGAATTGCACGTGCCCAAATAAATTCCAATCAAACTACAAGTATCAACAGATGCCCGCATTACATATACACTTTCTTTACTCATTACTCATATTCCTAAGGCCTCATGGTCTAAAGGCATCATTTTTCATGGTCTGCGGACATCATATCATGACCTAAGGATTTACTTTCTGCTTATCATGATCCAAAGGTGTCATAGTCTAAAGGCATCATTTTTCATGGCCCGCATACAACATTTTCATGACCTGAAGATATAATTTTTGCGTATCATGGCCCTAGACATCATAGCCTAAGACATCATCTTCATAGTCTTATGGCAAACAACATTGTCGATCTGGGAAATTGCATCATGTTTACTTTTACCGTTTATTTGATATATCTACTCTAATCACTTTATTTAGTCATATTACAAGCTGCGGATTGGTAGAGACTGACATTTTTGCAGGCGAAATCAATCTCCCTCTCGGCTACAATTATCGTGCTTACATTTATCGCAACAAAGGCCCTATCAAACTCTTTGCTACTCGTATCACCATTTTTCATTTTATCCTTGACTACTCATATTACCTCCTCTACATCAGACTCTGCGCTCTTAAATTGGAAATCTCTCTGTCATGCCTTTCTCGCTACTCTAATCCTATCCATTCAAGCCAATATCGTTCCTGTGAAGAATACCGTATAGCTCTTTCAATTCTTAGGAGTTTCATTCGCTCCTGAATCCAGAACTACACACGACCTGATTCTTGTATAACCAAAGATATGTAGGCGGCTTAATACCAAAGTCTCGATCGTACCCCTTTTTCAACAATACATCATTTCAATTGATCCAGCTGACATCTTTCGTCGGTCAGACAAAATCGGCTACAAAGTCAACGTTGGTTGCCCGACAATTCATCCTTCATCCTCAAGCAACCAATGGGCAGCTGTTGACACCCAATTTTGACCGACCTTTAACCCTTTTTGGGAATGCTATTCGATTAAGTACTTATTTGAAAATATATTTCGATTCTAAAATTTTAGTCAATTTTGTCTAAAAATTGTAAATTTTAGTATGCATGCTTTATAAAATTATCGTAAATACTATTAAGATATTTCTAAAATTATTAGTAAAAAACACAAAATAATTATTTTATTTCAAATGTTTTAAAGTTTAAGTGATTTTTATTATATAAAATGTTATAATATTTGTAATACTTTAATTGGATAACATTTCTTTAATTTTCCTCAAAATCATTTAAATTATAGCCTATTTTATTCTAAGTCATTCCAATTCTAGCCTATTCAATTTCAATTTTATTTGAATTATAGTCACATTTCATTTCAATTTTAGCCAATTTTTATTTCAATTTTGGCCATTTCAATTCAACTCTCAAGACCCATTCATTTTAATCTTATCCGTTCATCCTTAAATTAAATCCTAGATCGAATCCTAGCCCCTCATCACTTCTAAAATTAATGGTCAAGATCAAATCCTCAAAACCTTCCTATTCTAACCTAAAAAAAGCTCAACCCTAAAAATTTTCATTCACTCTCTTCCAATCCCCTTTCCGCCGCTCCTCCTCCCATCCTCTTTCCAGATCGCCGCCTCCTGCAAGAATCATCAACCGGCAAGGAGAAGGCAGCCTCCTCTCCTCTTTTCCTCTCTTCTCTCCATGCAACAGGCGAGGAAGGCGAGAGCAGCAGCTCTAGTCAGCGACAACAGCAACAACTCCAGCAGCGAGGGAGACGAAGCCAGCCAGCTCCACCGGCGAGCGACTAGGCAAGAGAAGCAGCAGCAACATCGAGCAGCTAGACGCCTCCATTGGTGAGAACCAACAGCTGGCGAGGGACCACCGGAACAACCAGCAGCCGACGACAACTCCGACCAGCAGCGACGAAGTCCGTGAAAATAACAACATCAAGCAGCGAGTTTCGGCAAAGTTCAAGGTTTCGGGATCGGTTGAAGAAGGATCTCAACAGATCTGTCCTACTAAGCCTGAATCTAATTGTTTGTTAAGCTTTTATGGCATCTTTAGCTATTTGAGAGATGAATATTTCGAGAACTTTAGCTCTCTATGTGCGATTTAACCTCGTTTCACCATTGTTGTTCATTATCTGCTCATTGATGCTTGGGTCCCAGATTGCATACATTTGTTATGTTGTTTATATTCCGATTTATGTTCATTTTGCTCAACTGTATGCTGGTAATGTTAATTTCTGCTATGATATTCGTAATTCTCTGTTGCATGTATCAATTAGCTTTAATAATACATGTTAATTCTTGGTTATTCCTTCATTTTTATCTTTGACTATTTCTGAATAATTTATGTCTATACATGACATAGTTGTTTGGAATCATTGATTAAATTTGCTTGATTTTAGTTTTAATGTACTGCTGACATGAATAAGTTGATTAGCAATAAATTAGTGCTTCATCTTATGGTAATCTTAACATGCTAATTGATTCTTGGTATCTTATTTGATTTAATTGTACCATGCCTGCTAATTGATTCTTAGTACTTTATTTGATTTAGTGGGATTATTGCTTGTTTTACAATAGTAAAATTAGTAATGATGATTCTATGCCCTTACCTTAATCGTGATTCCCAACATTAATCATGGCAACTGAGAAATTCCCTTTCCTTTTTATGTTTTATCTAGGTATTCTATTTAAGTCACTACTAAAAAAACAATGAATACCGACCTAAAAATTTCCGACCTCAAATGGAGGTTGGTATTTACAATTAGTCGGTTTTTATGCAAAATAAAGCGGGAAAACCAAATTCCGACCTCTGGAGGTCGAAATTTTTCCCGGAAAAAATGAATTACAATAAAACCGGACCTCTTGATGTATGAGGTCGGTATTTTATTTCTAAGAAAAATTCTGACCTCCTGAGGTCGGAATTTGGTCTTGATGTCGGTTATTAAATAGTATGCAATTAAAATACCGACCCCATGAGGTCGGTATTTTTATTTCATCTATTACTTTTAAAAGCGACATCCGGAGGTCGGTATTTTTATTTCATCTATTACTTTTAAAAGCGACATCCGTAGGTCGATTTGTTGTTCATTCCTATAACAATTTTGTATTACGTTGTTATGAAAACTGACAACAAGTAGTCAATTTTTATGCAAAATAAAGCGGGAAAACCAAATTCCGACCTTTGGAGGTTGGAATTTTTCCCGGAAAAAATGAATTACAAAATACCGACCTCATGAGGTCGGTATTTTTTATATTTAATTGAGAAAATAATAACTACATCAAGAGCTCGGTTTTTATTTCTGGGAAAAATTCCGACCTCCTGAGGTCGAAATTTGGTTATTTTGCATAAAAACCGATTTCTTGATGTCTATTATAATACCGACTTCTGAATGTCGGTGAAATTATATAGTATGTATTTAAAATACCGACCTCATGAGGTCGGTATTTTTTCTAATTACTATTAATTAAAGTGACATCCGGAGGTCGGTATTTTTATTTCATCTATTACTTTTAAAAGCGACATCCGGAGGTCGGTATTTTTATTTCATCTATTACTTTTAAAAGCGACATCCGGAGGTCGGTTTGTTTAAAATATTCCTATTAATAATCATAATTTTTCTATTGTGCATAATACTAAAATTTCATTTTACACCTACAATTAATTGTTCAAAAAGTGTAACAATTTTGTATACTTTTATAAATAAAAAGTTAGAATTCTTGGAATAAATAAAAAAATATCTATAATCCATATTTAGAGTATGAAACTACGTTGATATGACTTAGGAGATAATTATACTTATATTTCTAGAGTAATGTACAAATTCTATCAGTCCGTCGTCTAATCATGAACTTAATATCTGATGTCATGATGTAGAGGTGAAGAGGTAACATATAATCCATTCGAGTATGAAATGCGAGATAGTATTATTATATACGTTTGATCAAATTAAATGGATGTTAAGTGTAGTGATCACCTCCTAATTATGATGACATGTAAACGATACTTTATCGGAGTATGAAATACATTGATTAATTATATACTCCTCGAGTAGTTTAACAAATCAAGTCTTATATACTAGTGGTTTAGATATGAAATACATTATCAATTAAAGAAATACCGATGATCAATTCAAGGAGATTTATATATTACATTTGATTTTGATAAACTTTTGTTGATCAATAAAAATAAATTTATATAATTAAGAGTTATATAATTTAAATTTATAAAATTAACTTGTTCGATAAATTAAATTTATTAAATTAAACTTCTGTTGATATGTAGTTAAATTATATATATCGGAGTTATATAATTTAAATTTATAAAATTAACTTGATCGATAAATTAAATTTATTAAATTAAACTTCTGTTGATGTGTAGTTAAATTATATATATATATTTGATATTGATAAACTTTTGTTGATCAATAAAATTATAAATTTATATAATTAGGAGTTATATAATTTAAATTTATAAAATTAACTTGATAGATAAATTAAATTTATTAAATTAAACTTATGTTGCTGTGTAGTTAAATTATATATATATACTCCTCGAGTAGTTTAACTGTAACATCTCGCAATTTGTAATAACTATGAAGAAGCTTATAATTGGAAATAGTCATTTTTGGAAAGAATTAAAATCTGGAAATTTGTTTAAGTTAGGAAAAGTGGAGTTTTGGTCAACTTCAAACGGCAATAATTCCTAGCTCAAGATGAGTTAGGTGTACTTCCAGACATGGTTGCAAAGATCTTGGAAGGATCTTTCCAACACCGCCAAGTTTGCGCAAATCCGAGTTTGTATGAGTGAGTTATTCCCTTTGGAAGTTGGGCTGTTGGAATAAGGAAAGTCCAATCCGGATTTTTAAAGG
>JAJOOH010014230.1:0-12393 GCA_029582605.1 Solanum gracilifrons | reverse complement strand
GACTTAGAAAATATTTAAGCATCCAAAAATCAGCTTCTCTGAAGCAAACGACGGACCAGCAGTACGGACCGTAGATCTACCTACGGTCCGTCAATCCTTTCCGTAGCTCCATACTTAGAATCTTCAAAAAATCAAATACTGGAACCCTCGCAGTCTCACTCTACGGATCAACAGTACGGTCCGTAGATCAGTCTACGGACCGTCAATGGGCACCGTGGTTCCACACTTGGTCAGATTTCCCTGATTTGTCCTCAGTACCATGCCTGCTGATCTGCGGTCATAACCTACGGACCGTGAATGGACCTACGGTTCGTAGATCACTTCCGTGGATGCCCTTTTTCTGCAATTCCTTCAGCTTTCTCTAAGCTTCCGCGCTTGAACACCTTTCCTGCAAAACATGATAAAAATACATAAAAACCAATACAAAAAGGCCCTAGACACACACAACTTGTAAGTGAAATGTATTAGAAAAATCGTAAACTCACGGTATATCAGTTAGCCCATATCATGTTAGGGAGGTAGTTCATATTCATGGGGTTCCAATGTCTTCTATCTCCTATAGAGGCTCCCAATTCATTTCTAACTCCTGGAGGACCTTTTCGGAGGTGTTGGGTACTTGGGTGGATCTTAGCATAATATTTCACCCACAGACCACCGAGCAGTCAAAGTAGACTATTAAAGTTTTGGAGGATATGCTTCAAGCCTATTTGTTGGACTTTGGAGGTCAATGGGATTAATTTCTAGCTTTGGCAAAGTTTTTTTTTATAACAATAGATATCATTCGAGCATTCATATGACTTTATTCAAGGCATTGTATGGTAGGAATTGTCGATTGCCAATTGATTCATTTGAGGCTTTGGAGCTAGGCCGCATAGTATAGACCTGCTTCAGAAGGCATTAGATAAAGTTTGTGTGATTCAAGACAAGCTACATGAGGCTGCTAACTATTGGTATTGTACCTTGACCTTTGGCTTTAGTTATCATGATTTCCTTTAGAGTGTTTCTCTTGAAGAACATGATTAGATTTTGGAGGCAGAGCAAGCTTAGCCCCAGATTCATTAAGCCTTTTAAGATCATTCACGCAATTGGAGATGATACTTATGAGTTAGCTTGACTCATTTCTTTTCAATTGTTCATCTAGTTTTCCATGTATCAATGCTTCACCAATACATTCCATACGAGTCCCATGTGCTTCGATGGGATTCAGTTCAATTGGATAATTGCTTGACTTTTGTGGAAGAGCCAATTTCTATCTTTGCAATAGATGTTAGGCAATTGCATTCAAGAGATATTTCTGTGGTTAAGGTTCACTAGAGACACGACCTAGTAAAGGAGGTTACCTAAGAAAATGAGCGTGACTTGTCAGCCAATATCCCTTCCTATTTGAGCCTTCAGTTACTTCTTAACTCTTTGCTTTCGAGGACAAAAGTCCTATTAGTTTTTAAGTGTTGTAATAATTCACTAGGTAATTTTCATTATTTTCACTTATTTTTAACATTTCGAGTTTTCTTATAGCTGCCCCAAGTCATTAATGACTTGCTATTGGGACTGGCAGGACGGTCGATGGGTGCTTCATTTGGTTTTATGCAATTTTCTATCTTTTAAAGCATCTAAAGTTTAGATGTTTGGCTTATATGAAAATTTCAGGCAAACGACCTTGTAATGCGATTTTGATTGTTCTATTAGCTCTAGAAAGTCGAGTTTGGTCTGGAAGGACCTTTATTTTGGGTCCCGAGGTTTCCAGACGCATTTCAAGCTATATTCTGGTTTTAGCTAAAATGGGGCTTAGGGTTGTAGGAACCAACTTTCATCAAGATAATGTAACATCCCGCCTTAGAAAGAGCTAAATTTAGAAAGCGCTAAATTAGAAATAGCTAAATTGAGAATTTTGCAAGTTATGCTTAAGTTGTGAGTTTTAGGTCAACTTCAAACTAGCATAACTTTCAGTACAAGATGAGTTAGGTGACCCATAGGATATCACATAAAAGATCTTGGAATCCTCTTTCCAACGCCATCGAGTTTGCTAAGTTTCGAGTCCGTATGAGGGAGATACACCTATTTGAAGTATGTTTGTCCAATTAAGGAAAGTTACCCAAAATTATGAGGGGTATTTTGGTCTGTTCTTTACCCCTTCAAATTTAAGTGTTTTTAGTAAGGTTTTAGGGTTCTAAAATGATTTGGTTCAGTTTTCACAATCCTAATTACGCTTAGGGTTTTAGAAGAGAGTTCAAGAAGAGAAAATAGGAGAAAAGATGGAAGGTTCAAGGCGTCATCAAGTTTTCTTGCGAATCGAGGATTGTTTCGCCAAGGGTTTGATCCCTAAGAGGTATGTGAGTTCTCATAGTGTTGGGTTCATTGACCCACATGCCAATCATGCTACTTTAATTCAATTTCGTTCTTGAAGTTGAAGGATTTGTGTTCTTGATGAGTTTCTTAAAATTTCCTTCTTAATCTTGATTGTTGGTGTTTTTGATGAATTCTTGAGATAAGTGTTAGTAATTTGAGGTTTGTTTTGAGTAGATTATCATGTACTTATGTTGGGTATTCGAATCTAAGTGAGTTAGAAAGAAACCATTTGATTATAGGCGAATTAGGGTAAAAAAACGAGAAAGAAAATTCGACGGGAATACTTGGAAAAGGGCTGGCGCCATGCCAACAGTGCACCAGATAAAGTGTTCTATAGTTTAGGGGATTGCGCTATGCGCCACTCACTGCGCCAGGGTCGCCTACCCCCACCATTTTTCTGTCGTCTGCTCTGTCTAAGTTCTTTTAAAGTATACATTTACTCCCTATTGATTCTAACTACTCTAAACTACATCTAAACATCGAGAGATCATTCATAACATGAATCATATCTTTGAATTCATAATTCAAATTCAAGGTAGAGTTAAGAGTTAAGTCTTGAGAGTTCTTTAGAGTCTTTTACAATATTTTGAAACTTGTTTTAAGACTTGAGTAATTGAGTATGAGAATGAGTAAAGTTGAGTTTCATTTTTTTCAAAATGAATATATGGGAACTAAGTATTCCCAAGAGTAAAATGTTTTTACATATAATATGAGGAGGAAACTATGATTTCCAAATGAGTTATGAGGAGTTTTGAGTACTATCTCTTTTAAGAGAAATATTTTGAGTAATAATCTCAAAGTTGAGGATGAGGAAATGTTTGTAGACATATGAGCTAAGTTATATTTTGGGAGTAGTATTGAGCATCGATATGGGGAGTCCCTATGTAGCCAACATGGGTAGAAAGAGTCATACTTTTTAGATGATTCCTTATTGCTTTTTAAGCATAGCTTAGTGGATCAACTTATTGAGGAGTTCTATACCCCAGTAAGGTATATGATAGTTCTGGCAGCGTGAGGGAGACGCTATATCATCACATAACTCATACTGATGGTTGTCGGTTAGAATCTCCCAAACAAAGTTATTTTGTATCTTTACATAAAGATATGAGTTGTTGCTATTTTATTGTATTTTTAAATATACTGAGTTGTTATCTACTGTTTTAAATGCTTTATATAAACTGCATCTTTATTGTTGTTTTTATATTGCTTTGAGTTGAGTATCCTTGAGTCGAGTTGAGGTAATATGTTTCATTCCTTCTGGTTAAAGCTTATGTTATGTTTTAGATTTCCCCTCGCATGCTCGTACATTCAATGTACTGATGTCATTTGGTATGCATCATTTCATGATGCATATATAGGAGATCAGGGTCATCAACAGGCGATTCGTTGCTACCATTCGCAGTTTCAGAGTTGTTTGGTGAGCCTCCTTGCTTCTGGAGGATCCCTTAGTATTTCTATTATGTCATTTTATTTCAATTTTGATAGGTTGATCGGGGGTCTTGTCCCGACATCCCTCATAGTATTAGAGGCTTCATAGATAGATAAACAGTAGTAGTTCATGAGTATCTTTCATTTCCATTGTTTATGTTGAGACTTGAGTTGCCTCTTTGACCAGTTGAATGTTTATTTCTAAATATTCAAAGTTTAAGTATTTGAGACTTTTTAGTTAAAGCTTTCCTTTGAGTTCTTTTATTGATGAGTAAGTCTTCTGTTGAGAGTTGAGCCAGGCCAAGGCTTCGCTTGGGGCCAGTAATGGTTCTCTAGTGCCAATCGCGTCCAGGGTCTAGGCTCGGAGCATGACAGATAACCTCTGCTGGAAGTTTTGGCAATTTCTTAAGTAAAAAATGTTGTTTTTGGTCGGGTAGGATATTTAGTTTGTATTGGTTGGACCCCAATCAAATTACAAAAGTCTATTCCATACTTGGATTTTTACTCCAAATAGTTGATGTACTAGCTACTGGTGCAACCGCTCTGATGGGGAACCTATCGTTCTAGTAAAAGCTGACAGCATCATCCAGACTCGCTCCTACGAAGCTTGATCTCTTCGGTGATCTCACTCTTGCGGAGGTGGGTCCTGACTAGTCATGTTGACCTTCACTCCTATGGAGCTTTTCCACCGGTGCGACGTCGCTCTAGAGACCACGGTCCGTTGGAGCGACAATTGCTGGTAGTTATATCTCTCTTCTCCTCATTCATCCATTGAAAGTGAGAAGAGTTGAAGTTCAATTCTTGGGTGATTTCAGTGGGTTTTCTTGTGTTTGAGCTAGGTTGATATGAGGAGCATTCACTACATCAAAAATGATCTTTAGTGACAATTAATTAATGACAATAACTTGATTGCCACTAAATATGTACTTTTAGCAGCAATTAACACTCTTTGTATATGTTCCTAAAGCCTTTAGCGACATTGGATCCAATGACAATTAACTAGTGCCGCTAAAGGCTTTAACACTCTTTGTTAATATGTATATTTATTGTCGCTAAAAGGTGTGTTTGTTGTACTGATTGTTGGGATAGTTGTTCGCTCTTCAGAACCCGTAAGTCTCATTAATTTCCTCAATTTTGTCTTGAAATAGTGTTCTTGAGCTAAATTAATCCTTTGGCCATTTTAGCTTTGTTTGTGGTCATTTCTGGGGCACAGGTTCCTTGAGTGTAGACATTAAGACAGAGTCTTAGTGATTCCATGCATGGATCTCATATACCTATTATTTACCCAATTTTAGGCCTAAGTTCTCTCATTTCATTATGGATATAGTTTTCCTTATGTTGACACCTAGATCGTTGATTTGATAGTATGGAATCATTTAGAGGCTACTCAAAAAGGAAAAACATTTTAGTGGATTTGCTGAGCGAGTGTTTGACTTCTAGGTAGTCTATAACTTAATGATCTTAGGCTTAGCTCGTTGATTGTTTTAGCATGATGATTTTCTAATTTTGGGTTGGATTAGCTAATATCATTCTTTTTGATATCCATATTGCTTTGTTAGACTTATTTCGAGTTTATTACGAAATAGTATTGCATGTTCTTGCCTCTATTGATGTTTATGCTCCCGCAACTAGTTTGCTTTGATGTATCTTGGTTAGGGGCTTAGCCTAGGGTTGGTTAGTGTGTGCCTTAGACTTAAGTCTTAGTGGGTCGTATGTCGTAGATTTGGATTAGATGTGACCCTTCAGGTTGTAGACTTTGACCTTCAGAAACCTTCTATTATCGATTTTGGCTACTTGGGGTTCGTTTGGTGCTTAGTATTACCTTAGATGATTGTACCTATATTTATTTATGTGTGTGATTGGATCATCCCGATGTAATATTTCAAGAAGGATTAGCTCTTGTGTGATGGCCTCCTAATGTAAGATTCCAAGATGGACTAGCTATTCTGATGTAAAATTCTGATAAAAGCTAGGTTTCTTCGTGTTTAATTTCGATGTAAGATTCTGTGATTGACTAATTATTCCAATGTAAGATTTTGGGAAATGCTTAGCCTTTTTATGGTTTTTTGATGTAAGATTTCAGAAAGGATATGGTTTCAATGCAAGATTCTGGAAGCTAGGTTCGTGGGGTTAGCCCGATGTAAGATTCTGTGATTGACTAGTTATTTCGATGTAAGATTCTAGGAGATGCTTAGCCTTTTTATGGCTTTTTGATGTAAGATTTCAGAAAGGATATGTTTTCGATGTAAGATTCTGGAAGCTAGGTTGTGGGGTTAGCCAGATGTAAGATTCCGAGAACGACTGGCTTTACCGATGTAAGATTCTGGAAAAGGTTGTCCTTATTCGATGTAGCAATCCTGATGTAAGATTCCAGGATGAGCTATTCCTTCTTAGCGGTTATTCCAATGTCAGATTCCGGCCAATAGTCCATGCTTGGGTTTGTGGCTAATGTTCTTGATTGTTCCTAGTACTGTTCTTCTTTATTATTTGCTCTTGTGTGTACTCGTTAGACTTATGAGGGTCTTCTAGGATTTATTTCCTTTATCCTGTCTCTTGTAATCATCTTTTTGGCTTATGGGTCCAATTAGGTTTCATTTGGGTTAGATTATTTAAGTTCAACCTCAAATACTCTCTTTCTGACTCATGAATCATTTTATGATCATTGTTCCCTTAAAAGCTGACTTACTTACTTCTTTACTTACATTTTTTTATGCTTTGGCAATCTTGAGCTTGATCGGCCTATGTATTCATTGTTTTGATAGTCATACTACGCTGTATCTCTTTTCCTTGATGTAGATCCGAGTTTTAGCTGACCACATTGATCCTTGTGCAATGCAACTTATAGCCGGAGATTTATGGTGAACTTACTGGCATCTGAATTTGACTCATGTCCTTCTATATATTTTGATTAGTCTGTTGTATTTTCAGACATTCTATCAGGTCCTCTAGTCAGTCTTTTATAGTAGTTCTCTCTTGATGTCTACCAGGTTTTGGGATGAATCTTTTATAGCTTTTTTCCTTGTTCATTAATGTATCTATATATGTCTTTTTCTTGCCATAGCTATTTTATTTACTTTGATTGTATTTTCCTTAAAGTTGGTACTTCCGCTCTATAGGCTAATTACTCCCATTCCGAGCAAAGAATTGACATAATTACTGGTGAGTTATAGTAAGTGTCATCATGATCCAAAAGGGTCATGACAATTATGGGAAGAGCCGATCCAATATCTGTTTTCAACAATTACCTTGGCTGGTAATGTGTTATCTTTCTGTAGTATTAGTCCGCCCCAAAGCGGATACAAAAAATATTATATTCAAATTCTATGTCAAATACTCTTCTTTCCTAACTTCAATCAAATATGCCCAAACGCGTAGAGACTACTTTAAGACAAGCAGAAGTAATACAAGTGCAACACAAATTTCTGTGTGAGGTTGATTTCTTTAGAAAGACTGGAACGGAAAAATCATAGGAAAATATGAACCAATACTGGTAATGATAAATAAGTATCATACAAAAAATCTGAAATCAGATTATTATTTGAAAGAGTCATTAATTTTGCAGCACGAATATCGTCTGCTTATATTACGTCTTCCTCCGTGCCATAGAGGTAGGATTGCCGTCAAAGAGGCCCTCAACTAATGTTTCAATATCTTCTGGTTGATACTTAATATACTTGTCTGCATGTTTTGTGTTGTCTAGATACTGCCTAAATCTCCCACAGAAGGATCTATAAGCCGGAATTAACACGGCTGATATAGAAACTCTGAGCTCGGATCGAAGCTGCTCGTCACTCACTACCCAAGTGCTCTGCGTACGATGAATTTCATCTAGCATAGTGCTGAAATTCTTGAACCTCTCTTTCACTATTGGCTTTGTCACCTTCCCATTTACTTGCATTCCATCATGATTTAGTATTTGTAGCAGTTTTCCCCATGTTTCTCTTTGGTAATTCTTGTGGTATTGCCTCACGGTTGTAGATCTTCTTCGACACCACGTGTCTCCCATCACTTGACGGACCTCTATAGATCCTTTCGCTTTTTGTAAGATGTATCTGCCGTTATTCATCAAGAATATGTCACGCAACGAAGTGTCTTTATACAAGTTTGACTTGGCTTCTAGATTTGCATCCAACAGCTCCATTATTGTCATAAGCTGTACTGTTAACGGTGTCGTCTCTGCTACTACATTTCCGTGTGGGCTTTCGCTCTCAGCTTCATCAAGAGATGATTTCAACTTTGATGGTGACGTGGCGGTATGTTCCTTGAAAATGTGTTCCAGGGCGTCTTTGTACTCACAGGCGTATTTTAGATAATTCATCACGTAACGTGTGAGCGGGTGCACTGCACCACCAGGGACCGGTGTTCTGGCTGCATCGTTCTTGATGGAGATTTCAAGATCATTGAATATATTTATGGCAGCATCGCCGAATCTATCTCTTGTAGCTAAGATCTCAGACTTCAATTCGTGTTCACAGTCATTAATTGAGAGAGATTCACTTATCGCATGAATGAGATCGCGAATTGTATCGTATATGTCTAGATATTTGAAGAGCTTTTCGGCAGAGCGTTTTGTCCATGAGACAGCCTCAGCAAAGTCAAGTATCTGTATTACAATGGAACGCGCCAGATTGTTAAAAAGGCTTTGAGAGATCATTGGAGACGCGGAGAAAACTGATTCTCCGAGTCTCCTCTCTGCGAGGAACAGAGTATTCGAGCAGTTCCTCGCAACATTGATCCATCTAGTGATCTCTCCTTCTAGAGAATCCCAAGACATTTTCTGCACATCAACTACATTTATCTTCTCGAATTCGAGCATTTTCATTTGCTCATAAAATGCATTTCTTCGTGAAATTGAATACACTTGACAACAAGCTGTTTTAAATCCAGCTGAGATCATGGTTGTGGCAATTCGATTCATTCTTGTCACAACCTCTGGCGGATACCATGGATAATCCCCGATTTGTGATTTTTTATCAACTTTTGAATTGGAATTACCTCCAAAGTCTTCTAATAATGTTCGCAATTCTTCCTCCATGAAAGTCATGGCTCGTTTCAACACAATATTAGTTCGACTTAACAACGTTGATCCTGAGGGAGATTTGTCGATTACATTCGTCAATTTTGATAAATGCATCACAGCTTCAAGGAAAAATGATTCTTCCTCAGTCATCTTTCCCAATCTCGTCGGAGTTTCACCAGAATTACATTTCGCAATCCTGGACTCAATGATTTTTGAAAAATTTTCAACATTTTCGGGGAGTTGGGAGGAAGGATCATCATCATCATGAGATGTGGAAACGGTATTTTTAAATCGATTAAGATCAATTTCTTCATATATTGGAGTAGTGCCACTCTTATCCATTTGCTCTATCTAATCAAAAGAGAATTGTATGCATATGTAAAAAAGGGAAAAATTGAATGAAGGCGAAAGATGGGAGTAAAGCTTGTTTAAGATTAAAGATGTTTAAGGGAAGGTTTGGTTTATTTTAGGAATATGGTTGGTAGAAGAAGAATGTTGACTTGGTTAACAAAGTTTTTTTTTTCTTTCATTTTAGTGCTTCACATGACTTGATCTCAACATGGGTTCCCACTACGCCCAACTCCCATTTGTAGTTTATTTGGTGGTCAAGAGTTCCAATTATAATATAAACTACCTATATATTCCATACTCATGTTGTTCAATTAAAGCTTTAAATTTTACGTTAATTAAGTGGAAAAAAGTACGAAAACAAATCATTCTCTTTTGGGTTTTTTTGTCCATTTTCCAAGGTGAAGAGGAAACTACACTCTCTTTCTATCGCACTCGGATTGACTTTTAAAAAAAAAGTGAATTACTCTCTTTATTTCTATTTATATGTCGTCCTTATTAAAAATAGATGATCCTTAATATTTGTCATTTTACAAAATCAATACATAAATGACACTATTCTACCTATTTTGTCCTTGAGTTATTAACATTGAAAATATTGATTTGATCAACAAAGAAAAATTATGTAAATAATTTATGTTCATTGGTCAAATTAATTAATCAAAATAAATTAATTCTTGTTCATTAATTGAAAATTTGACTTTAAGAGAATATTAAATAAGGGTACAATGGTAAATTTATCTAATTTCTTAAGTCATGTGAAATTTAAAATGGTGACGATTAAATAGTAATGGAGGAGTATAAGTTAAAAGTTAAAAGTCACAAGTTAGTAACCCCAACTTTTGGTTTTTGACTTTCATTTATCTAAACACTTTCAATATTAAAAAAATAATTAAAAGTCAAAAGTGACTAAAATTAAGTTAATCCGAACACTCACTTAATTTCGTAGATTTGGTTTCTTTATATTATACTCAAGGGTAATGCTAAATGGCCAAAAAATTTGGCCATAATTTAGCCAGAAATTTAAAAGAGTATAATTTTTTTTATTTTTAAAATAAAATAATCTTTTTTTCATTTTTTAATTAAAAGATATTAAAGTTAAAAAAGTAAAAATGTTCAAAAATGTAAAATAACATAGGTAAAATATCATTCTGGCCAAATTTTGACCAAATTTTTTGGCCTAAAAGGATTTTTTCTATACTCAATTATATCTTTAGTGGCACGTACAGTATAGTAGAAAGAGAAATGTCGATTGTTTGATTCCTAGATAAATGATTTAGCATTTGGAAAGAATTAGGGAAAATTTTAAGACACATATTTTACATGAATCATTAGTTGCATATATATAATATATATATATATTACATGATTTTGTCGATTAGTTGCATATTAAACTATGATTTGGTTCCAACTATTTATTTCAATTGTGTATTTTTTAAATTTTATTCATGTCAATTGTAAAGTAGAAAACTTGGCTCGAACTCCATTAGAATTAGTTTTATCCAAAATAATGTACACATATTCTATGTATTTCATTTTTAATGAAATGGTTAGCTCATGGCTCTCCCTAGATTATATTTTCTTGCTCATGAATCTTAATTAGCTCACCAATTTCTTCCTTTCATAACAAAACATAATTGTATCGTAATAATCGCATGTCACTCAAAAGCAATTTCCCCCAAGAACCAATTTCATGTTGATCCGCTTAATATACTTGTAAGATGTAAGCTTTAACTTAAGTCTTTCTTGGGAATAATCTTTCACTTGTCGCAACCTAATCGATTGACATAATGAGTCCTAAAGGCGGTCTTAGGAATATATAGAACCCTAATCTTCATAGCCCGATCTTTAGTCAATCATCGAGAAAAATGAAGCACCCTGACAATGATCAAATAAATTATTAATACGCAGTATCAAATACTTGTTCTTGATAGTAACATGGGATAGTTGGCAAAATACCCACTCTCAAGACTTAATTGAGCATTTAGACACAAGTCTTCA
The DNA here is from genome assembly GCA_029582605.1 of Solanum gracilifrons. Classification (NCBI taxonomy): domain Eukaryota; kingdom Viridiplantae; phylum Streptophyta; class Magnoliopsida; order Solanales; family Solanaceae; genus Solanum; species Solanum gracilifrons. The sequence continues at coordinate 1,250 of JAJOOH010014230.1, read as the reverse complement.
AAAATTTGAACTTTAGACACTAAATATGACATCACTCATTATTCTTTCAAAATATACAACACCCTACTCTCAAATTTTTAATACTACACTTTGGTCCCCACTCATCCAACAAATGTGGAATGTTTTTTTTTTCATTTATTAAAAAATCAATTCCACTAGAGAAAAGCTCTCAAAGAAGAAACCAAAACGCTCCCATTTTTGCAGCTGATTTAACCGATTTCGGAGACTTTTCCGACGATATTATAGCTTTTACAAGTGAAATCATCATCATTCTACTCATTGCTTCCATTTTTATACCATTTTCTTTCAAATAGCTTCAAAGAAAAAATTTCCCGCCAAAATCACTTCATAATTCGTTTTTTGATAAACTTTAGTAGTTTAGAAGGACTATAGATAATTGTTCTCCATTTCAAAAGCTTGATCTGAACCCGATCTTGTTCATTCTCGTTTTGTACAAATTTCATATCAGTCATCGACCGCTAATTACTGATATTGTAATTTAGTCTATATAATTGTAGTCTATATATGTCAATAGCTGAATTTGTTGTTGTTGGTGGTGATTATATGGGAGTATGGGAGGAGAGTCCTAAAAGTTGGCATTGGAAATGTTTTAGTAAGTTGATAGTGCCCATTGTGTTGCGTCGCAATGATTCATATGACCATATGATTGCAAGCGTAATTGAGGCCGGTGAGTTAGCCTGCGAGCCAAGAAACTTGGTGATTAGCTATCAAATTAATGAGAGGGGAAAAATACATCTCACATTCATAAAGAATGATAGACGTGTGAGCAGTCATGAAAAGTCTTAAAGTAAATAGTGGAAAGATAAAGTAAAGACAAAGTTTTTTGACTTATTGTAAAATGTAGCAATTGTATAAGTGTAGTAAGTGGACAAGTGTATCGTGTGTCATAAGTAGTAGGTATGGTGTGCCATAATATATTATTAGGCACATTATTATACTATATAGGTACATTATTAAGTAGTGTGTACGTGTAGTATTGTAAAAGGTTGTAAAAATAGCACATTATTATAGTAAGTAAGAATTCCTCTCTAGATACCATTTTTCGATGCGGAACTGGTAGTTGGTGAATTCATGAAAGTGATAGTGTGGTAGATGGTAGTGTGGTAGGTGAGTATTTTAATTTAAATATTTTATTATAACATTCTTTTGCTAAGTGTCTTAATCTTGATATCTCTTTAATGTTATTTTTTGGTAGTGCTAAATTCATGGTAAAATATAATAATATTTAT
>JAJOOH010014228.1:0-11756 GCA_029582605.1 Solanum gracilifrons | reverse complement strand
CAATCATATTCATATTCAAAGTTCACCATTCTTGTAAGGAAAAAAACAATCTTTACCTCAACTATAAAGCAAAAGGCAAAAAAAAAGTCGAAACCACAGAGCAAAAGACTTACGTGCTACCATCAGCAAAAATGAAGCTAACCCATTTCAAGAACTCCTCAATCCTATCAAACTCTTCAATCACAGATTTGGGATTGGAAATATCATAATTATTATCCGGTATCACAGGATACGGCTTCCTATACGGTACATAAAACGGGGCAATTGGTGGGTCTCGACCCGCTTTAATTTCTTCAGCAATAATATCATCTTCTTCTTCATCAACCCAATTCGGGTCCCAACCAGGTTTCGTCATCTCAATCGGAGCATCTCCCCAGAGCTCTTTCAAATCCTCTTCCCTCCAATTTTCCGGGTCATAAGGAAAATCAAACAAGTCTTCATGATAAGTATACCCTTTTTCTTCCTCATCTAATTCCCTCTTCCTGCTTTTCGAATTGAGGATTCTCATAAAACGCTTCACATTTGCTTCTGGAGTAACATTTTCTTCATCATCTATGTCCGGTTCACCTGGACGAGTAATTGGTCGGAAACCCTCTTCGCTTTCCGACTCAGAATCGGACGAGTCGTCCGATTCAGAAGGCGAAGAAGGTTCTTCTTCAATTTCTTCTTCTTCTTCTTCGTCTTCTTCTTCTTCTTTGTCGGATTCCTCTTCTGGGTTGAGCTCATTTTCTGAACTGTTTGAGTTAACTTCTTTTGGGTCCGCCATTGGAGAGTAGAGAGTAGACAGTAGTAAGACTGAAGAAGATGAAGATAAGGTGTGAGAATTTTTTTTGCTTCCGATAGTTTATATATATGCAATAAATGGTTGTACGTATGGGATTATGTATTGTACAACCAAGGCTGCAGGCCAAAATTGATGGGCTAAGCCATTTTCTTGGACCATATTTAAAGTTTAGCCTTTATATATGAAGTATCATTTTTACGAAGGGTTGAAAACACTTTTAAACGTAAATTATTAGTTTCATTTCTAAAATACTGACAGTCTTAAAAATAATGTTTTACTTGACTAATTGAATTTAAATACACTTTCGATCTGACAACATGAGTGAAATACACCCTTAAATGCTTGTCAAATTTAGGGATATTTTCAACAAGTCTTTTGGCTTTTTATTAAGAATTTCATCCTTTCACTAGAGTTTGAGATCACTTGCTATGTCATGTTGCTTATCAAGAGTGCATTTAAGTTTAGTTAATCAAGTAGAGGGATAAATCTAAGGCTATCAATAGTTCAAAGACGAAATTAATAATTTGCATCAAATTCAGAGGTCTTTTTTATTAATTAGATTAGAAAATAAAAGACATACAAAAATATACCTAGTTAAAATACAAAATAATAATTAAAAAAGTGTAGAGTTAAGCTTTGAGAGCCTATTTGGATTGATTTAAAAAATAGTTTTTAAGTCAAAAATAAAAGGTCAAACTTAAATAATTTTTAACTCAAAAAATAAAAAGTAGGGGGAAACCTACTTTTGGTTTTTGACTTATTTTAAGTCATTTTTTTACTTTGTCAAACACTTCCTAACTTATTTCAAATTATATTTTAATATTTGTCAAACACTTCCAATAGTCAAAAACTGACTTAGAAGTATATTTGACCAACTTTTAAGTCAATCCAAACACCCCTAAATCTTTCTTTTTGTTGAATCTTGATTAATAAATGCAATTCATAAAGTTACTTGCATTTGAATTTTTTTAGCATTTTGAGTGATTAAGTGTGGGGGTTTTCTATAGAATATTACATGCACATTAGCTAGTTTGGTGCTTTTATTATTGACTAATGATAATTTCTGAATAAGAAACATTAATGATATCAATACTATATATATATATACTGATTTAGTATCAGTTAAACGAAATTATCAGTTTTAATGATACCAATACAATATATGATACCGATTCAATATCAGTTAAGCGAAAATTATCAGCCTTAATGAATGGGGGTATGAACATGTAATTATTTTGAGTTTTATGACCCGGTTATGTAGTTTTTCCTTTTATTTTTTGTCACGACCTAGACCGTCGTGATTGACACCCACACTAACCCTCCGGTGGGAGAACTATAACTACTAACTAACTAACAATTTAAAGCTATGGAAGCATGTTTAAATAAGTAAATAAGGAAGTTCCCATAAACTTCAACAAAAGATCTAACAACTAAACTAAACAAATGCGAAAGAAATAACTAGAACCTAAAAGTCAATGTACCAAAACTCTAACAAGATTCATAAGTCTAAACAAGAAAATCATCTAAAGAACTAGTCTAAGTCTGAATAGGATGGACTAAACAAAAAGATAACTCAAGGTAGCCCGGAAGAACTGGCTCACCCTTGAATTCGAATTGGCGATCACTGATCTTCTAAGCGGGATCTGTCAATAGCCACCAGAAGATGCCATGCACTCAACAAAAATAAGAGCAAGTGCAGTATCAATACACAACCATTGTGTATTGGTGGGATCACACGGCTATTCCACTAAGTGAAACACATGCAACTAACCACAATATTATAAACATACATATACTGAACATATACAATATTAGTCATATTTTCATAATCAATGTAGCATCACAGGTTCTCAATAATATACATTGGTTATCAATTTAGAGCAACATACAGTCTTCCAATATCAATCATCATTAGATATAAACGTAATCATCACAAGTAGATACACAACACAATTGAATGGTCCTCTCACAGAACCCAATTCAATGGCTCTCTCATGGAACCCACACCCAAACTGTTAGTATGCCGGTTCATGATACTCTATTTAATGTTTATGCAGGAACGTGGCAACCGATCCCATAATTATGCCAGAATGTGGCTACCGATCCAATATTTATGCTGAAATGTGGCAACCGATCCAAGTTAGTGTGTCGAAACGTAACACCTGATCCATGTAACAAACCACAATCACAATCACAATCACAATGTATATTCTCACAATCATACAACAAGAGGTGATTCATGACATACAATTATTCAATTATCCTCAATTACGATTAAGCTGATCAATAATGCAACATTCACATACATACATGTATTATAATGAGCAATTACAAACATATATCACACCAACATGAAATCATAACCATCACCTACCTCGAATCCAAGCTTGAATCATCTAAGGCACTTGAATCTTCCTTTCCGAATTCTTCTCGGTTGTTCGTGGTCTAAAAATATACAATTAACGCAAGGATCAACAATCAAAGGTCTAATTATTCGGATTATAACAAACCCAATAACCCTAGACCAAACCAAAGATCCTAATACCCAATTTAGGAATTTTTCCACCATAAATTCCAGATCAAAACCCTCCCCCATCAATAATTACCCAAGAAACTAAGTTTTACGAATCAAAAAATAGATTCGGGGAGTGAAAACATTACCTTTGGCCTCAAGAATGGTGAAAAACTGTTAAGAAAACCCCTGGGGTCGTTCCTTAGCTCTCAAAGTCGAAAAGTGCAGAATAAAACGTTTTTGAAGTTTTATTTCCGACTTAAGTCGAGTTTATCCCGCTACGGCGGGACCCATCCTGCTATAGCTGGATCCATCTCGCTACAGCTAGATGCACGGAGACAGAATGTTGGAATTCGAGTTCCAAGTCCCCATTTCACCACACACCTTCAACCCTTGACATTCAACAACTATTGGTTCACACTGAGATCATTTTCGGGAGTTCTACTTACCCGAATTTGATTTCGTAAAGTCGTACGGGTTCCTTAACGTCTTAGCTATCCACTCATGTAATCCAATTCATAATTAGATCTCTCATTAGTTACCAGATTTCCCTAGGCCTTACTGACTCCGATTTCGTCCAAATCTGGACTAGGTTAGGAAATTTCAAGTTACTACCAGAATTTTTTCTGACCCCAATTCTTTCCCCATTGGCTTTTTCCTAACGACGAAATCAGGTCGTTACATTTTTTCATTTTAAACGATGGCTAAACTTTGAATCCGTTCCAAAAGTAGCAAGCCCGACCCACTCAATTTTTACACAAACAAGACATTATTTTTCGGAAAAATTACTGAAATACACGTCTTATGTTTCCCTTATTTCTAATATTCCCTTCTATTTCTAAAAACCTCTAAAATCCCTTATTTCTCTCCTAATTCTAAATTATTTTATAATGTATCCGAGCTACATATTATGTATCCAATTTATTTTATAATGTATTCTAGCTATTTTTTAATGTATCCGAACTACATATTATGTATTCAGTTTGTTTTACCTTTTCATGGATTAATGTAATTACAAACTAAATATAATTTTTCATATTAAAACTATGTGATTTCTAAAATTTAAACTTATTTTTCTAAAGCTTATAGGCCCATTAGTCAATCAACATGCACTCCCGGCCCATTGGAAAACAACAATATAGCAAGGAGGAAATTTCATAATAAGCAAGATTTTTTTTTTGTTGCAAAAACTAATCATACTTTTTTTTTCAAAATGTAGTAGTATTTTTTTTGGGTCAAATTATAGCATATACACCATATGCACATGCATACAATATCAATATATACACATGGATACATTAAATATACAAATGTATATACACTGATAGCGTACTTACAATATGTGTGTATACATGTATTAACGTATATTTATTATAAAAATGTAAACTATAATTATATTTTGTAATTATTTAAAATAGCTTTATATTTTGAACTTGATGAATTGTGACAAATAATTAATTACTTGATTTCTTTTAAAGTTATTGTAAAATGAAAATAAAACTCCTTTAATTTTGTAAGTAATAACCATATCACATAAAATGAAACAAATATATGCTAAACATAACCCCTATAGGCAACAACCATAGGCTACATATGAATCAAGTAGTCCTATATTACATATACTAAGTAAAGGAAATTACATGGTAGCAAACATATACTACTTAATTAGTCATCATGGCTATATTTTTAGTTAATTATCATTCGCGATCAACATACAGTGATAATTACGTGGGCTGGGTTTTTGAGATTGTATAATTCGCACGTTTGTATAATTTGGAATTTGTATAATATAGCTTGTATAACTTTTGTATAATGTAATTTTGTATAATATAATTTGTATAACTTTTTAAAGTTCAGATGTTTGTGTTTGTATAAATTCGTTATTTCGACTTTATAAAAAAAATAGCTCAATTATACAAACGTACCCACGAATTATACAAACGAGGCAGCTTAAATTGTAGCTACAACCCGTAAATATACAAACTATAGCTATGGAGCATAATTAAGTTTATTATAGTGGCTATTTGCGAAAAATTCCTAAATAAACGAAATTCCATAAGCCCAATTGGCCCTTTCTCTTTGTGGAAGATAATTCTTAGAGAACAAATACACTAGCAAGAAGAAGAAGAAAAGCAGAAACATTATTGTGTGATATTAATTAAAAAGGCTACATATTAATTAATTCTTAAAAAGGATTGTCTAGTACACAAAGCAATTGATATTTACACATGATTTAGGGAAGGGCCTCGTGTAATGTAGACGAATCTATATCATAATACAATATAAGTATTAATGGTTGTTTCCACAGCTCGAATCCGCGTCGCTCGAAGGCTACCTTTGATATTAATTAATCCTTGAACTATATATATGTAAGTAATAATCTCTAATAATTAAGGGTGATTATGGTGTTGAGTGTAGATGTAGTCCAAGTGAGCTTCTTCAAGAACTCTTCTCTTAATACATTCTTGATCATTTTTATCCTCACATGAATATTCCTCTAGTCCCATCAACCTCTACACAAAATTGCAAAAAAACAACACAATAAATATAAAATTACTAAAAAGTATGAAAGTTGAAATAATTAGAAGAAGAAAAAGGCTAGAAAATTACATTTAAATTAATAGTTCCCATCTTGTCAATTGAGTCTCCATCATTGGCTCTTTTAGCCAGCTTTGCTTCCTCTTCCACTGCAATCATTCAAAACTTTTGTTTAATTTACTCATCAACCAAGCTTTATAATATAAGTACAATATAATATAATTTCTTTAGTTTAAGTTTTAGTTACAAGAAGCTTTTAATTTATACATGCAATCTAATTCATCCTTACTATTAGCTGATATAATAACTATAATGACATATTCAGTGGGATCTAAAGATGGTAGAATATACGTTGATTTTATTTCTACTTTTATAGGATAGTGAGATTATTTTCTGATAAACCTTTGTCAGTTACTACTGTAGTAGATAATTTATCTTATTTTCAAGAATACAAATTTCTCAAACTTATCTATAGATATATACTTTAAATGATTTGATCATAGTGTAAAAGTTATTAACATGAGAATGCATGCAATTAACTTAAATTATTTTCTTTGTGGTGGCATTTAAGTCAACTTGTGCGGACTTCGTCAACTAATCCATATTAAAAATAACGTTTACTGACCACTTTTCGGACATAATGTGTTATTTGTTTTTAAAAAGAAAAGCTATTGCTTGGAATTTCATAACATATACACTAGCTAGGTAATAAAACTTCAACGATAATTATATCATGGAAAACCAACTTTTTGATAGCTGAATTAGAGTTATGCAGATATTCATAAAGTAGTGAATAGTTATAAGAGAATCTGTGTATCATTTTATGCAGGTATTAGTTATACATATATTAATTATTCTCCCTTTTATCCTGCATACATAAATACATAGATTCTGTCATAACTTACACATGTATATATTAGTTATGCAGATTTCTAAATTACAAACCAAACACCATAATAATTTCATACATTTACAATTTACCTCCTAACCAGCTACCAAACATGTATTACTTATACAAAATTTAGTACTTGCATAACTCACCTTCAAATAAAACCAACAACCAAACGACCCTTAATTCATCTAGTATATGTTATATGCTCATCAACACAAATATCGAATAACTCTAAAAATCAAAACTTAATTAGATAGACAAAAAAACAGATAATTATGAAAATTATTCATATACCTTGCAGATTGTTTGCTAAAAAACGACTAGATGCTTGTGAAAATATGATCATGGAAACAAGAAGAAGTAGCAGAAAATATACATTTTGCTTCATCATATTTTTGGTTCTAATAATTTGTGTGTGAGAGGGGAAAAAAGGAACTTTGTTGGGTTTTGCTGGTTGTGTTATGGAGAAGTATGTCAAGTATATATATACATATAAAAAGGTGGATTAATATTCCCATGGTATTGTAGACATAGAAATACCTTAATTAATTATTTTGTGGGCCCAAGTATGTATATATATTGTTTCTACATGGTCATGTGACAAGTGTTTTTTTTTAATTCGATATTCAAAATTTATTGATATAGATATTTAATTTTCTATCATGTTCAAGAATCATTCTTAAATATAAGAGATTATTATTATTATTATTTTCTCGACATACATGAGGGGCAAACAAACATCTCATTATTTTGTGGGAGAAAAAGAGTAGGCAATATTTAAGAAGTTCTTAGATGTAAAAATAGTTTATTTTTTATGACATGATCGATTCTTTCAAAGATCATAACTATTGCGACTAAAAATATAAGATATATGATAGTCTTTTATTTGATAATAACGAAAAAGACAAATAACTGCAGCCTTTTTCGACTTATTGGTTATTGGGTCATGTGAGCCACTAGAGGAAGACAACACGGGGTAAAGCGAAGAGTAGAGCTTCAAGTGACTCGTTGAAGTATTTAAGAATAAAGAAAAAAGTTATTCAAAATTTCTCTTTTTATCGTCAAGTGACTTTGTGGCGGAGGTGGAATAGGATAGGTGACAACTGACAAGATCAACAAGTCAACCTTTTAGACATGCAAACAACTGTTTCCCATTACAACACTTTAATATTTTGTTCTTGTTTTAGTAACTTTTAACTTTCACTATCTATAGACAAGTTTCATAACTTTTGATGTCTTTTTTTAGCCTACGAATGAAAAGACAAGAAATGGAAGTTTAAAAAAATAAAAAATAATGACAATTATTTAAGTTTAGAAGTAGAGCTAGGTCGGAAATTTATGGATTCTGAACTTACTCTCAAGTTTAGAAAAGACTAGAAATGGAAGTTTTTTTATTACTTGGTGTTCGATACTTGTATTATGATCTTGTTGAATGTGGATTCACATCATGAAATATCATATACATATAAAACACTCTCTAACATAAACAACTTCATATTTAAGATCTCTAATGAATGATTTAGAATTTTCAAAAAATGTATTTATCACTCGGTCACGATTTTTATAATAAACTAGCTAGAGTTTAACTTATGCAAGCACCAAGTTACATTGCTTCCCACATGTAAGCAACCAATTAAAGTGGTGGGAATTCCACCTTCATACATGACAATATCTATTTTAAGGAATTGTTTGGTTTCAATTGTGAGTGCTTTCTTACAAGACACTCACATATCATCCCATTATTACTTAATTTATTGCAACAAAAGAGTATTGACATGATCCACTCTATTGGAAACATTAATAATATATGTATTTTATTTTGGAAGAATTTCTAAGAAAAAATATAAATATATTTTAGAACTAAAAGAAAACATTTAGCTGATTAAGAGCTTGTTTGAATTGACTTAATTTTACGTGGTTTTAAACATTTATGGAGTGTTCAGATAATTTTAAAAAGTGTTACACTCAATTTCAAGTTAAAAAGATAAAAATAAATAAAAAGTTATTAGTTAAAAATTGTAATTTATGGCTTTTAACTTATAAGTTAAAAACAATAAGCCCATCCAAACAGACTAAGACGAGTGCCTTTTAAATAAAAAATACAAAATCTCTTAGCACTAGTTGATGGAATACAATGCGGGTAAAAATGTGCTTAATATAGTGTGATATTATTCATTTTGAATTAAGTTTATACAAGTTTTTTTTTTTCAAAAACACTTGTACCATTATGATATAATCAGCCGGGAAAAATTCTTACTTGTATTCACAAAATAGCCTCCTAATTTATACATAGTTTGTTCCAAGGAATAAATCTATTTCAGGGCATATACATATATATATATATATACCAAATATACAAAATAAAATTTCCTTTGTTTTCCTAAGTATAATCGTACATGTCCAATTTTAATCTATAATAACTACCGATGAGACTGGAACCCAAATCTATTCTGAATTTCATGTAAAATTACAAACATCTCATCTAAAATTTAAATTATCAGAGACAATACATTATTATTTAAATATGCAACAAATACTAACATGTTATACCTATAAAATTATAATAACAATATAAATTCATTACACTATCAAACATAGTGCCACTAACGGTTTGTGTTCCTTAAAGAAAATGCACTAAAACTTTATGCCATTATTTAGTATATTACTTGGTGGTTGTGGAGGCTAAGATCTTTGGCATCAAAGTTGCATATTCTAAAAATTTGTACTTATTTTATAGTCCAAAGTTGGCAATATGTAAAAATAGAAAATCAAAGTTGTGTATACTTTATAGGATACTCTTGATTCAAATTTTATTCTTGCATGCCACATGTAATTATCTAGCAACTTTCAAGTTCAATTTTTTTAACATGAAAATTCATGTTTGATTGACACATAATGGAATAGGCAATAATGAATGGGGTATTTTATTAGGAGAAATAATCTTACTCCATATATATGGAAAGATTTAGATAATCCCATGATATGGGATAATGACGAGAATTTAATTTTAAAAAATGATCAAATGCTATGTTACTTTTCAAAAAGTAATTAACATTTCTGAGAGGAAAAAAATGAAAAAGGCACAAAGATTATTGAAAATGGTGGATTCAAAATTTAAAATATGAAATTTTAGCGATTTTAAATTTTAAAAAATACTTTATTACAAGTGCCCAAGGGGAATTGAACTCTCACTGAGAAAGGCAATACTCTAACACTAATGTATAACATGGATTATAAATCGTATAATTGTTTGTTAATTTGACTTTGATCTCCATTTTATGAAGGTATCAATAAAGGGAAACTTACATATATAGCCACTTACAAATAATAATTACAACCACTAACTATATATACAGAAAATTTATACTAGTTATGTGTAAAATATCTATATCATGTGTGTGTAATCTATATTATCGATTATTATTTTGATGAACTATTCACGGCCTATAATTCTCACCAATAGAAGCAAAAGGAGTAAGTAAAGACATTTCAAAATTATTGGGCTCTACTAATAGTCCATTTGAGGTGACCCATGGGCTGAGTTCTGAACCCTCATTGTTAAGTTGTTTCAATAAAGAAATGGGAAAATTACATAAATACAGAACTTAAGCTATCACAATCTCAAAAAAAATTATTATTTTAAAAAAAAAAAAAAGCTCTCTCGGAAACATCCATCTCTTCTCGGATACATCCCTATCGTCTCTCAGATACATCCCTCTTATTAAGTAATGTATCATTTGCAATGTATCGAACAACCAAGGAATGTATCTGAGAGCAGTGAAAAATCCAAGATTTTTGTAATTGAGGAAACGTCCGAAATAGGATGTAATTAGCCCCAAATATATGAGATTTTTGTACTTTATACTAAAGAAATTTAAACAAGATAAATTTATACCGTGAGTCAATATTATATAATTATTTTCAAATAAAAAAATTTTAAAAAAAAGGAGGGAGGGGGGAGGGGGGGAGAAAAATGTAATTAGAAACTAGCCATTTACTGTTAAGTCTATATATGCAAAAATTTCCAAAATGTGGTCAAAATATAAAGAATGACTTGAAAAAGGACATATGGTGTCATTTTGTTGGATTGGACTTCATGAGCCCATATCCTTTTTTGGGTTGTGATTTGGGCTGAAATTGACTCTGAGCTAGTGATTAGAGGCGGAGTCCAAAATTTCACTAAGGGGGTTTGAAATATAAAGGAATGAACATATGGAAAAATTAAGAAAATTCAATATCTATTCTATATATATAAAAAGTAATTTGAACCTTATATACACAGTATAATTTTCTAGTAAAAGATATTTGGATTGTGCCTAGGGTTGTGTATCGGTCGGTTTCGGTTCGATTTTGAAGTTTATCGATTTAACTTGTCGGTTATCAGTTTGTAGACATGCTAAACCTGTTAAGATCCATTAAGATATTGACTTATCGATTATCCGTTAAGATTTGACACAAAAAATAAATTATTGAAAATCACTTAAAAACACGGTGACAAGTCAAATAAACCATGCACATGAGTTGATAGTTGATAGATTGTATCTTGCTAAAAAACAACACTAAAACATTGTAGAATAACCGAAAGTTTAAGACTGCTAGATATAAAAATACTAAACTAAATCCTAGGCAAGGACTTTATTTACCGAATGGTATAAATATAATTTATTAAGTTACTATTGGAGTATCGGTTGACCTGTTAGGAAAAACCTCAAACCGTTAAGAACCGATAAATCGATAATAAAAAAATTAAAACCATTGAATCAATAACCTATTAATGATAAATCAGTAACTTTTTTTTGATTCAGATTATCGATTTCAGTTTGATTTTTGTAATGACCCTAAAGGTCATTTTTGGAAATTTTCATAAAATGACCGTTTTACCCCTCCAGATAGTTGCCCCGAGTCCTAATTGTTGTATTTTCGAAGTTGGTTTGAAGGAAAATTGATGAAAAGTTGAGTTTTTAAGAGTTAAAGTTTGGTTAAAAGTGCTATTTTGAGTCATTTGGAGTTTCGAGACTCGAATCGGATTT
>JAJOOH010014227.1:0-11487 GCA_029582605.1 Solanum gracilifrons | reverse complement strand
TGCATTTGACTGTTTTCTCTTTATTAATATGAAGATTTGAGGAGTTTAATTTCAGCGTTCTAAAATATTTTTGGTAAACATAGATAGTTTTTCTTTCTATCTTTTTTTATATAAATTTTATACCTTTTTTTTTATCATCTTCAATATTGTTTTAACAACAACATACCCAGTGGAATCCCACAAGTGGGTTTGGGGATGGTAGAGTGTACGCAAACCTTACCAGTACATTGTGGAGGTAGAGATGTTTCAAACTGACCCTTGACTTGAGTCCAACAAATCTTGTACAAAGAAGAAGAATATTGTTTTGAATGAAAAAAATACTATAATTTTTTTGGGCCTAAACGATGATTCAAGTTTGTGGTAGGTGTAGGAGCTAGGCGGAGCGGTAGCGGAGCTCAGGTTGTAATGCAAGTGCTCGGTGAGCGTAATATCTCCTTAGGCATGCTCTTTCTACAAGCAAGCTAAGAGCTAGTATAGGCTGGAATGGAATTTCATATGTATTGTTGAATCCAACTTGAAGCTCTTTCGAACAAGCGAGGAACGAGTGACCTGTCACGACCCAAAAAAGGATGTGATGGTACTCGTCTTATCCCACCAAGACAAGTCAGCCTAAAACCCAACCATTACGATAAATTGTGGAAATAAAACGATAATAAAAGTCCAATACTATAAAATAATGCGGAAATTCGTAATCAACTTAAATATACCCCAAAACCTGGTTGTCACGTGCACAAGCCTCTAATGTATTACACTTGATTGAAAGAAAACATAAGTCTCAAATGATGTTGTCTCTAAAATAGAACAAGATCATAAATAGGAGTAAGAGGGTTTGCTGAGATGACAAACAACTACCTCACAAATCTCCTTAGGAAGCCTCAAACAAGAAGAGGAAAAGGAGCATCACGAAGATCCAGGCTAGTAACCTACAAAAATGTAGAAGCAAGGGTGAGTACCATACCACACGGTACTAAACAAGTAAACTTCTAAACACAAGCTAAGGGAGTAGAATACGAGTTCTCCTTACACCCCAACCGAACCTCCACAACTACAACCTGCATAAAAACCAATCCAACCTAATAGTTCACAATTTAGATAGCACACAGTTCAACAACAACACTCTAATAATAACATATCAACAACACACGAGGTAACGTTCATCAATCACAAGTTCCACAAAAGGCACTCAAGTTCACAAATGATATAGTTATGCAATACATAAAATGCAATGCCAAGTATAGTGATGCATGTTTGACCTAACGATACACACTCGCTATCTCTCAGTCCAGGGCCCATGGAGGACATATCTGTCCATGCATCCGTCGTGGCGTGCGACACGACCCTCTGTAGTAAAATTCATCGCGGCGTGCGACACGTCCCTCGATAATAGAATCCCCCGCAGCGTGCGACACGTCCCTCGAATCATAGTATCCGTCGCGGCATGCGACACGTCTCTCGAAATAGTACATACTCTTTAATTTCTTATTTTTCCTCAATTCACATAACACTTGTCACAACCATGTCTCAGAACCAATGCAAATGACATGTTCACACAAATAATGAGGAGATGACCATTTTCAAGACAATGCACAATTCACAACAACACAATTGTGATATAACATAGAAAATGGATCAATAAGCCTTTCAAAATCATTTTCAACACATCACATACCAAAAATTAATCATATTGCCTTTTATTACCCCTTTTTCATAGATTAGAATTATTCAATATGGACAAGTCAACCCATCACCACGTCTCATTACTCCCAAACACATACTACAAAGAAATACACGATTTCTATACACTTAACAAGGGTTTAGAAATCCACTTGCCTCAAACAATCGAGCAATTACTTCGGGACTTGAGTAATTGATTCAAAGTGCTTCCAATCTATCAAATCTATAATCCTCATAAGAATACGAATCTAATGACACCCATATTACTATATTTAGTTTCGGATTAAAAATCGGGTCATAAAGTCATTCCGAGCCACCAAATTTGAATTTGAAATTTTCTTTCAGATTATGTTTACCCATGATAAACAAACTCACATGCAAAATTTCAGCTAAAACAAATCGTTATTCTGACCCCCAAACCAAGATTTTGTTCTAAGTACCCTAGACCTATATTTTCTTAATTTAGCATAAGTTATACACATTTTTATCCTAAAAATCTATTCATAATCACATAAAAATTTAATGGAAAGGACTAGAAGCATTACCTTAACGCTTTGGGATGAAAATCCCAATTTTTCTCCTCTTTTTTTTCCCATTCTTTTTTTTTTCGTATGCGTAATTTTTTTTTCTCTGTTGGGTAACTAACCTGAAAAGATAACACGTTCATAAAGTACCTCAAACCATTGTCATCCTCATCATTTCAATATCCTCAAAATACATCATCGAGTCATCACCTTACTCAGCCCCTTCAAAATTCTAAATCTAACCATGCATCATTTTCATAGCCTCAAACTAAGATGGAAGTGATAGACTTATGAAAAGGATGCGTGGTTAGATTCGGAATGTTCAACAATTTGAAGGGGCGTTGAGTAAGGTGATGGCTCGATGATGTATTTTGAGGATATTGGAATGATGAGGTTGACAATGGTTTGTGGTACTTTATGAACATGTTATCTTTTCAGGTTAGTTACCCAACAAAGGAAAAAAAAAAGAAAGGGAGAAAAAGAGGGGGAAATAGAGGAGAAAAATTAGAATTTTCATCCCAAAGCATTAAGGTAATGCTTCTCGTCCTTTCCATTAAATTTTTATGTGATTATGAACAGATTTTTAGGTTAAAAACGTGTATAACTTATGCTAAATTAAGAAAATATAGGTCTAGAGTTCTTAGAACAAAATCTGGTTTGGGGGTCGAATAACGATCCATTTTAGCTGAAATTTTGCATGCGAGTTTGTTTATCATGGGTAAACATAATCTGAAAGAAAATTTCAATTTCAAATTTGGTAGCTCGACATGACTTTCTGACCCGATTTTCAAGCCAAAACTAAATATAATAATATGAGTGTCATTAGATTCGTATTTTTATGATGATTATATATTTGATAGATTGGAAGCACTTTGAAGCCTTATAAAAGGGTAAGACTCAAGTCCCGAAGTAATTGCTCGATTGTTTGAAGCAAGTGGATTTCTAAACCCTTGTTAAGTGTATATAATTGTGTATTTCCTTGTAGTATGTGTTTGGAAGTAATGAGACTTGGTGATGGATTGACTTATCCATAATGAATAATTCTAATGTATGAGAAATGGGTAATAAAAGGCAATGTGATTAATTTTTGGTGTGTGATATGTTGAGAATGATTTCGAAAGGCTTATTGATTCATTTTTGATGTTATATCACGATTGTGTTGTTGTGAATGGTGCATTGTTATGAAAATGGTCATCTCCTCATTATTTGTGTGAGCATGTCATTTGCATTGGTTGTGTTGTGTGAACTGAGGAAGAATAAGAAATTAAAGAGGATGTACCATTTCGAGGAATGTGTCGCGCGCCGAGATGGATACTATGATTCGAGGGACGTGTCGCACGTTGCGGGGGATTCTATTATCGAGGGACCTATTGCACGCCGCGATGAATTTTACTATCAAGGGTCGTGCCGCGACGGATGCATGGACAGATATGTCCCCCATGGGTCCCGGACTGAGAGACAACGTGTGTATCGTTAGGTCAGATATGGATCACTATACTTGGCATTGCATTTTATTGTATTGCATATCTATATCATTTGTGAACTTGTGAGTGCCTATTGTGGAACTTGTTATTGATGAACTTGACCTCGTGTGTTGCTGATCTGTTATTATTAGAGTGTTGTTGAACTATGGGATATCTAAATTGTGAACTATTAGGTTGGACTGGTTTTTATACATGTTGTAGAGGTGAGGTTGGGTGTAAGTACACGTATTCTACTCCCTTATCTTGTGTTTAGAAGTTTACTTGCTGAGTACCATGTGGTATAATACTCACCCCTTGCTTCTACATTTTTGTAGGTTACTAGCCCGAATCTGATCTTCGTGATACTCCCTTTCCTCTTCTTGTCCGAGGCTTCCTAAGGAGATTTGTGAGGTAGCTATTTGTCATCTCAGCGGACCCTCTTACTCCTATTTATGATCTTGTTCTATTTTAGAGACATCATTTGAGACTTATTTTTTCTTTCAATTCTAGTGTAATACATTGGAGGCTTGTGCACATGGAAACTAGGTTTTGGGATATATTTAAGTTGATTACGAATTTTCGCATTATTTTATAGGCCGACTTGTCTTGGTGGGATAAGACGAGGGCCATCACATCCCTTTTTAGCTTAAACATGTTCATCATGTGGTCGAGCGCAATGCACCTCTATGAAGCAGTCTAGCATCACTTTAGATAGGAGTAGATTAGATGACTTAAACTGAAAGTAAGTTCTCCGGATTGATAAATTGTACGACGTAATGGAGATCTTTAGATTTGTTGCTTCGCAGAATTCAGGACCTAACGATGTTCGATTCGTCACATGAACTGAATGGTAATAGTCTATTACCCCTTTTCTCGTGGGTAGAACTTCCTTTTTGGCCCTCTACCATGAAAGCTAGAGCTTGAGGCTGTGGGAACGGGGGTGTTTTTTCTTGGTCCGCTAACTCCATAAAGGGCTAGTGGGTGGGGTTAGAGCCTCTCGCACCAATGTCGATGAATCAAAAGTGTGTTTATGGTATGGAATAGGAAGAGCAAGAATAGAACCGCTATCGCTTGTCCTCATCCGCGAAGAGATTCTTTCATTCTTCAATATGGGGTAGGTAGTCCTTTGCTTGTATGCTTGGCATTACTATAGTCGCACCGGTTTTCCTTTCTTTTTAGTGCACATGGAATGGAAACCCTGATTGAGACCACCCACACGGTGATCAAAACTCTTCCTTATTTGCTTCATTGTCAATTGATTGACGTATGAACGAAGCTGTAACGGAGCATGTAGGTGATGATCAACACGGCTTTGACAGCTGCCTGTGATGGGCAAAAAAAGAGAACTTGATCAGATAGTTCGTGCAGAGAATTTCTCACCGCCATTGATCTTCCCTTGCCGTGTAGGTAAAGCTAGAAGAGCATCATTGGCTCGACAGTTGAGAAGCAAACCTTCCATTCTTAAGTTTACATCACCTCTCTTTCTCGCATTGATCGGACAAAGGTTTCAAGGGAGCATCCCATGGGGCAACCATAGCTTGAACTGTCCTTCTCGCAGTCAACTATATAACTTAGGTAGCAAAGGTTTGAGCAAAATGGTGGTTAGTCTTCCTTGTGTCCTTAGGGTGGGCGACATGAATAACTCTTCTAGCATCAACATGGATTGACCAAAGACTGGAGTAGTTGACATCTTTTTTCATAGTGGTCATCCAACAAGAAAGACAAAGACCACTTAGCATAGTGGAATAGGAAAGAGAGTGTTGAGCACAACTTTCATGTCACCAGAGTTTCTCTTCATTTAATTGGAGACGGAATGAAAAAGGCTTTTTCAACAAGGCATGATTGTCATGTCGATTGACAGCTGAGAAATATTATCTCTAGGTCCCTCACTTTAGGGCTTTGTTTCACCGTTGACAAACATGGTTCAACGTGTCAGCTATGCTTCCTCTTCTAAAACAGTGACACACTAGTTTGATTCCCTCTTCAGAAAGTGCCAGAACTCCTATCACAACCCCAGTAAACAAGGCATTCCAAACATCAGTCTCATTCTATGCTCTATGCCATCTTCCTTATACTTTGACTATTGATTCATTTGCGCAAACTTCCCTCACAAAGGAAAGTGGGTAAAGGCCCGAATCAAAAGACTCTTCTTTCTTTGATTTGAAAAAAGGTGAGGGCCTTAACCCTCTGGTTTGTTGGTAAACCCTTCAAAGATAGAAAACCAGTGTCCTCTTTGAAGAGTTCGGTGAAAGGATCGCTAGCATCCAAGGATGATCTGGGCTGAGGTCTAGCCCTAAGGGATAATGAGCATTGCAACTACCGTATAAATGAAGGGATAGGGGCCATACTCCATAGCCTCCTTTTCATACGAGATTTCCTAAGCTCTCTCTTATTGCATTCTGTTTGAGATGAAAGGACATCATATAGTCTCATTCAAACAATGAAAGATAGGTAATGGACTCTATCCAAAACTGAGACTCAATAGGCGAAAGGGACTTAGGGGACAACTAGAAGATAAATGATCAAGCAAGCGGACGCAATCAAAGAGCATCACCACTTTTCAATCGTCAAAAGTGAGATCTCTTTTGTTCGGTCTACTTTTATCTTTTGAGTCATATTTTTTAGACAGGAAATCAGGTTTTCTGAATGTCTCTCCTCCGGCCTTGCCTATTAAGTAAGTTAGTTAGAGATTGGAATTGGACCTGTGAGAGACGAGACTTCTAGTAAGAGTAGATGCGTGTGAAGTTGAGAGTTGTTCAAAAGAGGCTGCGCACCTTCAGTTGCACTAGTGGATTGAATAACCTTCTTTTAGTGCCAACAAAGTGCATGTGTTCTTGGTTAATAAAAACACAAGTATTGGCGGGAGGACTGATACTATAAGTAGAACAAAAGCCTTCAAAGAGAAATGAAAAGATTTTTTTTAGCATTTTTCCACTTATCCAAGGAACTCCTTTCTTGACATTTGTGTTTGAGAGAGAGAGCTATGCTTAGGTCAGTTCCCTCGGACAATTCCAAAACGGAACTTAAGGTAGAGGAAGCCCTTCATTCAGACAGGGTTACTGAAGACTCTCTTTCTTCTAAGAGGCCTTAGATTAGAGGGGAACACTCTATCCGTTTGGGAAGCCATTATCCTTGAAAATCTACTTGGACCACCTATTTTTTCTTTTCTTTTGAGAAGGTAACATTTGTGTATATTGACAAGTCAGTACATGGATTGCACTGAAACCATATGTACAACAATATCAAAAGACAAAAAAACTGACTCAAAATCCTAACAAGACCCGTCTATAATTGAGTCGGTATCCTCAAGTATATTTGTTTGCACCAGAAACAAAAAAGTCAAACAGTTTAGTTTGATCATCTGTAGGTCACAGTTTTTGCTTTCAAAACATCTTGAATTCCTTTCCTTCGATATTGTCCACCAGATGCAAGTTGGGACAATTCTCCATCTGTCTCTGTCTGCTGCTCGTACTCCTGCTTCCTCCCAACTATATAACAAGTGAGTTATTTTGTTAGGCATGACCCAGCTAATGCCCCCAAGTCTAACAAAAATCCTCCACAGTTGTGTAGTTATCTTGCATTTTAGGAATAGATGATTAACTGTCTCAACCTCTTCAGATAGAGAACTATGGGACCCACTGCAGCCCGCCTTATAGAAGGCTTTTTCAAGCGATTGCTCGACAGAACTTAGATCTGGTCTTTGAAGGAATCAAAAAAAGGAGAGACTGGTAAACACTTTACTAGCCTCACCCTTGATCCACTCCTGATTGAATGACAAAGTGTTGGTATCTCTTGTCATAAAAATGTAGTGAATCCACAATGTTGCTATTTGTTAAGTGAAGCCGTAAGAGGAACTGCTCGAGTTGCTGGTATAATTAGGTTTCACTATGCTCTTGATAAGCAAGTGTATCTCATTTGATTGTCATGTGGAGAAGAGGCATGTTAAGGTATTAGTATGTCTAATAGGAGTATCTTCACATATGTATGCACACTAGAAGAGATGTGTATCTGTTTAGGTTTTAATAGTCTAGTTAAATACTTAAATTGAGTAGTCCATTATGATTTATCCATTAGTGTAAAATTGGGAAAATGTTTTTGTTTTCTCTTTCTTCTAGACTTTGAATGAAGTAATATCTTTGTCAAGAAGTTAGCTAGCATATCTATTGGAACATATTGGATATCAAGCTCTGTTACATGAAGGAAGCCACATAATATCGGGGTTTATTAGTTGAAGAGCTTCATATTAATTCATGAAATACATAACAAAACTTGCTTGTATACTATAACACATCATTTTATTTTTTATGTAAATCAAAGGGCAATTGTGATATGTATAGTCATTAGAATATGTGGGTAATTGTCCTGAATTGTCCTCATCTATAAGCAACTCCATAACTATCTTCCTTTTTGACCATTGTGCATGCAGAACCACCGAGCAATTGACTTTTTGGGCAAGATCATCAGATGGACCAAAAGAATGGGTTCTTTGTGGGTCTGCTCTATCCTCAGAAGATAAGGTTGGTTTATCTTTTCTGCAGTGACTATATCCTCTGCTAGTTCTATCATATGTCCCTTGTATCTATTTTAAGACTGTTTGATCAGTCTTACAATCATGTATGCAGTTACAAGTCACATGGAGAACTGCCATTGGCATGTTTCCAGTCAAAAACCCTTTGTTTATTTGATTATTTCAGCTCTCTGGTATACTATAGGAGTCAACTTATCATGGTCATGCATAGATGGTTTAACTCTACGTTTGTCAACGTTAGGTTGATGTTTTAGTCCTGGTTGATCATTGATGCATGTCCTGGGAATAGCAATGTATGAAAGATCCACTTATTTTAGTATCTTTACTTTTATTTGTTTATTTGTATGGTATTTGTACTTTAGCCTACTTTAATGCCCTTTTATTTTGAGAAAGCCTTCGAAGTAAAACAAAATTGTAACTTTTTGTTTGGAATTGTTAGCCGAAAATGGTGCATTTCGGACATTATTAATCCATCGTATTGTTTTTTGACATTTTGCAGTATATGTTGGTGAAATTTGCTGATATGTGTGGTGCAACTGTGTGCAAGTTCTGGAAACCAAATGTCACACATGTTGTTGCAACAACTGATGTAAAGGGTGCATGCACCAGAACAATGAAAGTTCTCATGGCAATTTTGAGTGGAAAATGGATCCTAACTATGGACTGTAAGCACTGTTTCCTGTTATATAAAATTGTTTGTGGGATAGGTTTTTCATTTGGTTCTCCATGGAATGAGGGTGAACGTTCAATCGCTATTGAATCAAGAAATGCAATTAAGTAGAATGTGTGGGGAAATAAGAATAAGTTGTTTTGGTGTTGAGGGAAGAGCAGGAAATACCTGAATACATGTTTGCCTTCTCCAGAGCCACTTTGAATGCGTGGACTTTTTTTTGGAAATAGTTTGCTTGGCCTGGGTCAATAGTTAATTAGTTGTCTAATGAAGAAGGATGATTATTTTATTTTAATTCCATTCTCCTACCATGGAACTTGTTTATTTGCAGGGGTAAAAGCTTGTGTTGCAGCAAATGGTCCAGTAAATGAAGAACTTTATGAAATAAGTCTAGACAATTATGGCCGTTCTGGGGGCCCCAAAGCTGGAAGGTCGAGGGCCTCAACTAATGTAAGTATCTGGTTATTGCAGAGCTAGAGAAACTAGTTTATTATATTCCTTGTGAATAAGCTTGATGGCTAAAGATTTGTTTTTCCTGGTTCTCAACTGAGGTGGCACATATTAAAAGCTTTAGTATCCAGTAAACAATTATTCCTTTATGTTACAGGCGCCAAAGCTTTTTGATGGTTTCGAGTTTTATTTGATTGGAGATTTTATGCCAGCTTACAAAAGTGACCTGTTAGATCTAGTCGAGAAGGCTGGAGGCACTGTCATTCAGAGTGAGGAGCAGTTGGTGAAACAGAATCATTCTGCTCAGGGAACTCAGCCATCTTCTCTAGTCGTATACAACTGTGATGTCCCGCAGGGTTGCATGTTTGAAGAAGAAAACAGTATTTTGCAGCAAAGATTAGCTGAAGCTGAGGATCTAGCCAAGCAAATCGGTTTTCAGACCGTTCAGCATACTTGGATTCTGGAATCTATTGCTGCTTGTAAATTGGTACCTTTCTGCTGTGAGTGATTGCTGCAAGTTTTTTGTGCAACTGAAATAATTTCACTTGTGGTAGAAGAGCAAAAGTAGTTGTACATTTTCTGCACCTGGGAAATATAGTTGAATCTTAAATGCTAAATTTTGTGTATAAATGTGAAAAGAGATATTACAACCTTGGTTTCAAGTTCTAACAATTTTGTATTGGGAAAACTACACAAATTGAACCCATTAGGCAAACTGTTTATTCAAATTGAACTGTCTCCTTGTTCTATTCACTGAACCATTGCTTCTTCATCCTTGATACCATCAGAGTATATATACACTCTAATAGTATTTATATATTATGATGGTATCTATAAGCTCTGATAGTATCCAACAATAATTCAACAGTTTTTTCATTGAAACACTGCATGTTTCTCTTTGACACTTTTAATAAATATTGAAAATGTGGCTAAGGGATCCTATTAAATGATAAAATATTGACATTTTGAAATTTTTTCCATTTTATTTCATGCCATTTTATTACAATTCATTTTAGCCCATTGAGCCCAAAATAAATTTGGGCGGGTCATGACCCAATCTAATTTTTATTTCAACCCATTTTATTATCTCTAATTTCAATCCAACCCACTCACTTGACACCCCTAAACATAGGATTAGGCATTCTCAAGAGAAGGAAAATTTTAATTTATTTCCATTTAGCCTTATGCTAAATGGTTAAAAAATATTAACAAACATGAAGTTGGGTATTTAATTATATTACATACTGAAAGCAGAGAAATGGTTCCCTTGGTTAAAAAATATTAACAAACATGAACTTGGATATTTAATTATTACACTAGTAAATTTGGCCGCGCTTCGCGTGGTCCTCAGTAACTCTTTTTATAAAATGATGAACAACTTTTTACTACAAAATTCTTCTGTAAAAAAATTCAAAATATAATTTTGTATTCATATAAATTACGATTTGAGATCAAGACCTTGTTGTTCGTTAGTAATAACCCATACATTGTTTTAATAATAATCTCCACCTTTACACTGTGATGTTTTTATTGTTTAGTTATTTATTAACTAGTTTAGCTATATGAATATAACAACGTCAAACATGAAATGAATATTTTTTTTTTATCGGACATCATTTCAAAAAGAAAGGCACAATCTTACCAAGATAATGGGAGGAACAAAAAAATAAAATATAAAAGACTTGATTCACAATTAAATTTTAGAAAAATGACATAATAAGATGAATATGTCCACTAAAGAAAAACTAAATGAAAAACATTCATAAATACATAAAGAATTTTATCTTTGTCATGTCTAATTGAGTTTCTTAAAATGTCATCTAAGCCCAAATTAACTTATGCGAAACGCCAAGGATAGGAAATATGGAAGTAATATAAATTTACACTTCTAACATTTAAATAAAATAAATAGAAAATTTATGATTGCAATAGTTAATGCACTCTTAATTAGTAGTACCTTTCTTTTTCTTAATTTGTAATAACTTTTGTGTTTCTAATTAAGTTGTATTTAAAGAAATTCATTAAAGAGTACTATTTGAGTTTTTAAAATATGTTGACTGAACAAAATTAAAGGAAGAAAAATATTCTATCTATTTTTATTAGTTATCAACATTATTAAAATGATTGTCCCAAAATATTTATCATTAGCAAAATCAAATTAAAATTAATTTATTTTTT